>CM073776.1:8045043-8078212 GCA_037158775.1 Hetaerina titia | reverse complement strand
CAGATTCTAGTAAGTAGCAAGGCGAAATACCACCAACACAAGAACGTGCAACATGAAACGCTCTCCGAGCCAAGGTGAGGAATCAGGCCCAACGCTGCAGGTGGGAAGAGAGCTCCCTCAAGGAGAGGGACAAGGGATGGAACGGGAAATTTAGGGTACCAAAAGCAGAGCAAACAATACTTTAAACAGCAATACATTACTTCATGGCATTCCAATGCGGTAATGCGGAAAGGATTTCGACAAAAACACACAGGAATGGAAAGAAAAGGTTATTCCGTGAAGTTTTGTGAGAAACTCGGGAAGACGGCAACTGAGACCCTCGATATGATCAAGCAAGCTTATGGGGACACTGTCTTCAGCCGTTCCACAGTATTTGAGTGGCACAAGTTGTTTAAAGAGGGTAGGGAGCTCGTTGAAGACGACCATTGCTCCGGACGGCCGTCGACGGGGAGAACCGACGCGAATATGGACAGAGTGAGGACACTGCTGAACACAGACCGACCCTTAACCAGTGAAGACATTACAGACCAGTTGGGTCTGTTTGCATCCAACCTCCAACGCATTATTTCACAGGATTTGGCCATGCGCAAGGTGTGCGCCAAGATGGTGCCGAAAATTCTGAGTGTCGACCAACAGGCAACACGTGTGCGCATTTCCGAAAAAGTGTTAGCCAATTTGCACCGAGATGAAAATTGTTTGGACAATGTGATAACTGGTGATGAAACATGGGGTTTTCAACATGATCCCGAAACGAAAAGAAAATCCGCGGAATGGCACACTTCCGCGTCCCCACGTCCAAAAAAGGCTCCCATGAGCAAATCAAAAATTTCCAGCGGGCGTACGGGTTCTCTTTGGCGGATGGCGCGAGGACTCCGCGGCGAACCGAGGGAGGAGGCGCCGCTTCGTGCATCCTCGGGTTTGCTGCACACACCGCAGAACAAGGCTGATGGGATGCCTGCGCACCTGGAGGAGGTGTTCTCTCCTTCGGCTGCGGACGCGGACCAGCCGGATCCACTGCTATCGCCAGTATTACCGCCGAGGCCGCCAGGACGCATTCGAGACCGGGAGGAGCCGCCGCCGTTCATCGCAGCCGAGGACCTTCGAGGAGCCATAAAATATTTCAAGCCGCGGAAGGGACCGGGACCGGACGGCATTGCTAACGCCATCCTCGCCCAAATGTCGATTTCCCTTGCCTCGCTTTTGTTGTGCATTTTCAATGCGTGTCTAGCCATCGGGCACTTCCCATCCCGGTGGAAAGAGGCACGCGTTGTGTGCATTCCTAAGGCGGGGAAATCGCCACTGCCGGCGAATTTTTTTCCGATCTCTCTGCTCGACGGTCTGGGAAAACTGTTCGAGCGGATACTTCTGCGGCATCTGACGGACATCGCGGGGGAGCTGAATGTTCTCCCAGATCACCAGTTTGGCTTCCGAAGTGAACACTCGACGACGCATCAGGTCGCTCGTCTGCTGAACTTCGTCACTGAAGGTTTCAACCGACGGCATTCCACCGTCGGCGCCTTCTTTGACGTCATCAAGGCGTTCGATCGGGTGTGGCACGAGGGTTTACTCTGGAAGCTTGACTGCTTCGGCTTTCCTCGCTGGTGGACAGCGGTCGTCGCCTCATGGCTCCGGGGAAGAACCTTTCGAGTCAGCTGGGGATGTGCTTCATCGGAGAAGCGGTGCATACGCGCGGGCGTTCCGCAAGGAAGTCTGCTCTCGCCGCTTCTCTTTAACATCTATTCGGCGGGCATCCCTTCGGACTTCGGAAGATGCGTCCTCGTAGCGACGTACGCAGACGACACGGCGCTCCTTGCCAGATCATCTCGGCAGTCCCAGGCGGCCAGGTACCTGCAGCGGGCGGTGGACACTCTCCTGAGTTGGTACTCTCGTTGGCGTTTCAGCGTCAATGAGAAGAAGACTCAGGCGATCGTCTTCTCCAAGGGACCGAAGGAACCCAGCGAGATTCTCGTCGGCGTAACGGAGGTTCCGTGGACGTCATCTGTCCTGTACCTGGGAGTGGTATTAGACAAGCGGCTCTCGATGAGGCAACATGTCTTGCGCGTCGCCGGCGCTGCGGCGACCCGAAGAGATCTCCTTAGCCCGATCCTCGGCGACGAGTGCGTCCCTCTGAAAAAGAGACTGCTCCTCTTCAACACCATCATGCGGCCACTGCTGACATATGCGGCTTCCGCGTGGAGCGGCCTTATGGGAGAAGCAGCAAGGAACGCACTCTACGTCGCCGATAGAAAAAATCTGCGTGCGACTCTGCGACTCGGGTGGACTCCGGCGAATTCGGCGCTCTGGGAGATATACGGGATCGTTCCGCTGGAGAAGACGCTCAGCGACCGATCCCACTGCTTCCTGGAACGAGCGTCATCCTCTTCCTTCGGGGAAATCCACGGCATCTCTGATGTCGTGGTTTTCCCGTGGGACAAACATCCTCGTCCTCGCGCCGACTCCGGACTCGCAGAGGACCAGCCGCCGTCGAAGCGTCGTAAGCTCGTCGGCCGTTTCGGAGCGATTTAGGTCCGAAATGGTACGACAGGGCGGACGACGTTCCGGCGTTTTCCCGAGTGCACCAACTCTGAGGAGCAGATTTTTGCTGGACATCGAGGAGTGTCGACGGGTAGAGCGCCGCGCAGAGACAACGGAAACCACTTTACTTTTCCATATCAACTTTTTAATTTTTACAACCCAGGTTTGATTATTAAAATTGGTGGTTTGATTATTACTGCTTTGATCATTAAAAGTCAGTATGAAGATTTTCCACCAAGTTACGCCAAAAACTGTTTTATTTACCTGCAAATATATATATAAATATATATATTTCTATAATATATATATATACATATATATATATATATATATATATATATATATATATACATACATACACATATATATATGCGGGTCGCGGTGGTCTAGTGGGTAGAGCGTTGGACTACTGACCGGAGGGTCCCGGGTTCGATTCCTGTGGAAGGCACTTTGGGCACCTGACTCTCCACCCAAGCTAGTTGATTTTTCAAGCACAGATCTTCCTGGGACACAATAACCGGTACAGAGAAAGGAACGCGTAGGTTACACGAACACAGTGTGTAGCGCGTAGGTTACACGAACACGTTTCTAGGGTTTAGCATAGTTGGAAGGCAAGAGCGCAGGTCATATATTGGGATAAATAAAGTAGAATCCAGCGCTTTTTGTCACTTGAGATCAAGTTATGCCTCATAGATCCCAAAAATTACAAAACAAACAAAAAAACTTGCTTTAATACAGAAAACAACCGACATGAAAAACTAACCGACAACCCTAGTATTGACGTAGAAAGACATTTGACATGCACTTCTCCACAAACGCGTCGTAAATTACGGACAAACACAAACAAGGGCGAATTCAAGAGAAAAACAATCTCAATATACTTGTATTAAATTGCAGAAGCCTCAAAAACAAAATAGCGGATCTCGGGCACAAATTCCAATGTCATTCGGCTGATATAATATTAGGATCAGAGAGTTGGCTGGGTAATGACATCAATGACCAAGAGATTTTCCCGATAAACTTGACAGTTTACCGACATGATAGAGGTACAAGACCCGGAGGAGGAGTTTTCGTGGCTGTGAAACGTAATTTTGAAGGAAGACAACTTGCATTTGAAAATAATAATATAGAAAGTGTTTGGTGCACCATACTGCCATCCAATCAACCCAAAATCATTTTATGCTCTTTCTATAGACCCCCAGACTCAGATTTTCAAACACTTTATACACTCAATGAACAAATAAATAAATTTAAATGCAAAAATAATAAATGCATCAATATAATTGGTGGTGATTTTAACCTCCCTGGTATCGACTGGGACAGCAATAGCGTTAAATCTCGGGCCCGTGATCGCGAATCTTGCAATTTCTTACTAAAATTGGTTCAAAAAAACTCGCTCCATCAAGCAGTACGCACTCCCACCCGTGGAAAGAACATATTGGACTTATTTCTTACGAACACACCGGAACGCATTAATAGTGTATCAACCGATGAGGGTATGACTGACCATAAATCAGTTATTATCAACTTGAACGTAGAAATAAAAAAGAATGTTAAGCCAAAAAGAAAAATTTATAATTATCACAAAGCAGATTTTGAAACTTTTGCCAGCCATTTAAATTCTTCACTACACGATTTCAAAACGCGCTTAAGTCTTGCCACCGTGGAAGAAACTTGGACACAGTTTGTCCAAATTATGCAAAAAGGAATAACAGATTTCATCCCTGTAAAATACGTTAAAGCTAATCGCGACCCAAGGTGGTACAACAAAGGCGTTAAAAAAGCCTTTCGAAAGCAGAGAATGTTACACTCTAGGGTAAAGAAAGCAGGTCTGAACTCATCACCCTTGGACAATAAACAGCTTTTGGACAAGTAAAGATCCTCTAAAATTGAAACTAAAACACATTTACGTAGCGCTTTGCAAGACTTTCAACGAAAAGTACTCTGCGAGTATTTGAACATTGACCCCAAAGCTTTCTGGTCATATGTTAGGGAAGTAAATGGGGGTATAGAAAACGTGGCTTGCTTAAGGGACCGCAACAATACCATTTATACTGACAGTGAGGCTAAAGCTAACATTCTAAACGAATTTTTCCAAAGCGTTTTCACGAACGATGCAGCCACCGTGTATCTCCAAGAAACAATTTATACTAAACCCATGGCAAAAATAACAGCGGACGAGCAAGGGATTGCCAAATTGCTCAAAGACATTAAACCAAACAAATCCCCGGGTTCCGAAAACATACCAGCTAGGGTGCTAAAATACATAGCTCCTAACATCGCCCCGTCCCTCGAATTTATATTTAACAAATCACTCACTGAGTGAAAAGTCCCTCAGAATTGGAAAACCGCGCTAATAACGCCAATTTTTAAAAGTGGTGACAGGGAGTACCCCAGCAATTACAGACCCATTCTCTCACTTCTATATGTTGCAAAATTTTAGAGCACATTATTGTCAGTTCCATAATGAGACATCTTGATAACATAAACTTTTTAGGTGACAATCAACACGTATTCAGAAAAACCCGCTCATGCAAGACCCATTTAGGATTGTTCACAAATGACTTAATTTTATCGGGTGAAAGTGGTAGGCAAGTGGATGCGATCTTTTTAGACTTTCAAAAGGCATTTGATAAGGTTCCACGTGGTAAACTCATCCATAAATTAAAGGGCGCAGGTATACACAAGGGGGCAATAAATTGGGTTGAAGACTTCCTTTCAGACCGGGAACAGAGGGTAGTCCTTGACGGCGCTAGTTCTACCAGCGTAAGAGTCACCTCGGGGGTTCCTCAGGGAAGTGTTATCGGACCGTTACTATTCTTGATTTTTGTTAACGATTTGAACCGCGAAGTAAAAAATAAGACAATGATGTTCGCGGATGACACAGTGATTTATCGGGAGATATCTAGGGATGAGGATGGTTTAATTCTAGCACGTGATTTAAATAGCATTAATGAATGGTGTTCAAAATGAAGATTGCCTTTAAATCTTAATAAATGTTCGGTGGTAAATTTCTTTAAAGATCCACGGGATTAGTTTACAAATTAGCTGGAGTTGACCATGAAGTAGTTGATTCGGTGAAATACCTAGGTGTTACATTCAATAAAGACTTAACTTGGGGGACCCATATACGTAAAGTCTGCGGGAAAGCATATAAAAAATTAGGATTTATTAGACGCATTATCGGCAGAAGTGAATCCAAGGTCAAGGAACGTTCTTATCACGCTCTTGTAAGGCCCCATTTGAAATTTGCATGTAGATTATGGGACCCGTGTGAAAAAAAGCCTCATTCGGGAAATTGAGAAGTTCCAACGCCGGGCAGCTCGTTTCGTGGAAAACTGTTACGATTAAACGAAAAGCGTCACTGAAATGCTTATGGAGTTGGGATGGGAATCATTGGAAGAAAGACGACTCAAAGCTAGGTTAAACTTACTAAATAAATTCGGATCCGCATGTTTCAGCACCGAGGTCTCGAAAATTATTCGAGCTCCAACATACATAGGTGGCTTGGATCATGTGTACAAAATTCGGGAAATACATGTCAGGACTAGCAGACTCAAGGACTCCTTCTTCCCACGGACAATACGGGATAACAACTGTAGGGTCACACTTGAAGGTAACAAAAATACCACTTGCCACCCTCGGCGTCTAGGTAACAATTAGTTAAACTCAATTGCATGCACTTTCACTAACCTCCAGTGTGTTGTGTCAAAACCCTTCCCGCATGCCCGCATTGGAATGCCATAAAGTAATGTATTGCTGTTTACAGTATTGTTTTCTCGGCTTTTGGTACCCAATATTTCCCCCTCTCTCCCTAGTCCCTCTCCGTGAGTGTGCCCTCCTCCCATCTGCAGCGTTGGGCCAGATTCCTCACCATGGGTGGGAGAGAGTTCTGTGTAGAAAGTTCTTGTGGTGGTGGTGTTTCGCCTGGCTACTTGCTATAAACTAGCTTGCACGCTCGTGATAAATTTCTTGCTGCATCCTAGGGTAAAATTATTTGTTGTAGTAAAGCGTATGTACTTGCATGCTTGTAGAGTGAAGGCAGGTAGATGTCTGTTTGCATGCGCGTGGAATGATGGGATGTTACGATATATGTGTGCACTGCTGTGGATTGGGATTTGCATGTGTGTGTTGGTTTTGAATGCGGTATTTCTTTTTTCCTTTTTTCGGTGGTGATCTAACACCCCCTGCCACACGCCTTTGCAGCGGTTTGCGGGGTATTGTGTAGATGTAGATGAACCGGCCCCACTACCCTGACGTGTGAATATTCACACGCCGTCGGGCTTGGTACATGAGTGAGCTCTACCATCACCTACTATACCGACCTTCAGCTTGATTACTGTGTTTATGGTTTATATATTATATATATAAAGCCTTAACACAGTACTCAACCCGAAGGTCGGTTTAATAGACCTGATGGTAGAGCTCACCCATGTACCAAGCCCGACGGCGGGTGAATATTCACACATCAGGGTAGGGGGGCCAGTTCCTTTCCCTGTGACGGTTATGGTTTCCCAGAAAGACCTGGTACCCGAAAAATCAACTAGCTTGGGTGGAGCTGCAGGTGCCCAAAGTGCCTTGCCCGGGAACCGAACCCGGGACCCTCCGGTCAGTAGTCCAACGAACTACCCACTAGACCACCACGACCCGCATATTAATATACTACCTTGATCAAAATGTTCCCGGAATAACCACCGTGTGGCGCTCCCATCGTTCCGATTTGAGTTCTGTTTTTTTTGTTAAATTGGTACATGTGTTGTTGATATTCCCTTTAAAGCTTAGTGTCATAACTTGACATTTGCAAAAGTTACGTAGCCAAGAGTACATCTATCTCTGTGTGTGTTGGCGATTTTTTACAATTGCAGAAATGGATTTAAATTTGCAACAACGAACTTGTATTAAATTTTGCGTAAAAAACGGATTTAGTGGCGCACGGACGTTGGAAATGTTGGAAAAGTGTTTCGGCAACGATTCTCTAAAAAAAAAAGTCGTTTACCAGTGGCACGAGCGGTTCAGAAGTGGTCGTGAGTCAATCGAAGATGATGAACGCAGTGGCAGACCATCGACATCGAAAGTCGGTGAAAAAATTGATAAAGTAAAAGAAATGTTGGTCAATAACCGCAAATTAACCATCAGAGAAATAGCGGAGGACTTGAACATTGCCTATGGATCCGCCCAAGACATTGTGGTTAATGATTTGGGTTTCCGTCGTGTAGCAGCAAACTTGGTGCCAAAAGACCTCAATTTCATGCAAAAAAGAGACCGTGTTGACGTCGCAAAAGACATGATTTGCGAGGCTGAATCCGATCCCACAGTCATCAAAAGGATCATTACTGGAGACGAGACGTGGGTTTATGAGTACGACACGCAATCCAGACATCAGGCAAGTGAATGCCGTTCACCAAATGAGCCGAGACCACAAAAACCACGTCGTTTTCAGTCAAAAAAGAAGGCAATGCTGACGGTTTTCATGGATTACAACGGTGTAGTGCATCATGAATTTTTGCCAGAAGGCCAGACAGTAAACAAAGAGTATTATTTGGGCGTTATGAGACGTTTGCGTGAAGCAGTTCGCCAAAAGAGACCAGAAATCGTTGCACAGTGCGTCGAGACCGTCGCACAGTGCTATCATTATTCGTAACTTTTTGACGAAAAATGCAACAAAAACCATCCAACAGCCACCAAATTCACCTGATTTGGCTCCCTGTGACTTCTTTCTGTTCAATCGAGTTAAAAAACCATTACGGGGAACGCATTTTAGCAGCCGAGAGGAAGCAATGGAAAAATCGCAGGACACACTGATGGACATACCGAAAACCGAGTATAAAAAATGTTTCGAGGATTAGATCAAGCGCTGGCATAAGTGTGTTGCAGTCGATGGGGATTACTTTGAAGGGGACAATATAGATTTAGATGAATAAACTTGTATTTTTAATTTTCTGAATAAATTCCGGGAACTTTTTGATCAAGGTAGTATATATATATATATATATATATATATATATATATATATATATATATATATATATATATATATATATATATATAATGATTTTACTAATGAAACCACTTTCCTTTTCCACATAAACTTTTTAATTTTTACAACCAAGGTTTCGTTTTAGCATAACATCATAAATAAAGAGGTTTGATTATTAAAAGTCAGTACGAAGATTTTCCACCAAGTTACGCCAGAAATTTTTTTTATATTTATAATGTAAATTCACTAACTAGTCGACAAACACAGAAACTAAAACATATAAAAGAGTGACTCACTCTTTCTCGGATTTTCGGTGGCTCTGTTCTGTTCCTAATTCCACTTGAGAAAAGTGGTTGCACCACCGAAAATTCGAGAAACAGTGAGTCCCTCTTTTATATGTTTTAGTTTCTGTGTTTGTCGACTAGTTAGTAAATTTACATTAATGTTCACGTGCGTGGATTTTTCAAGAATATATATATATATATATATATATATATATATATATATATATATATATATATATATATATATATATATACCCTCCCATGGACTACAAGGTTGTCGTGGTGGAAGGGCTTGTGTGTTCCGATGAACCCTAGAGCTATGCTGGCGGGAGTAATAATAATTATTCCTGGAAGGGTCAATCATGCCAGATAGGTCGAAAATTAGCAGCCAGACAAAAGGTAGTCCACGCAGCGTCTGTTCCTAAGTGAGGCGGCTGCAATGGCGTCTGACCCCAGTGGGGCGGCCATTAAGTGTCGGTTTCACATTAAAAACACTATTGAGGAAGGCAACGGCAAACCACCTCAATTATGATTCCCAAGAATATAATGATGGGCACTAGAGATAATATAAGTCCTAGCATCTACGGGACTCGGCCCAAGAGGCCGTGTGTCGTGCCCGGCAGCGAGAGAGGCAAGGACAGAAGACTCAGAAGAATAGAGTGATATACAGCAGCGGGGACGAGAGATTCCGAGGGGTTGCCGTAACTTTAAATAAAGGGGTAGGAAGAAGCGTAGTTAACATAGAGCAAGCGAAAGATAGAATTTTACTCGTAGAGATTAAAGCAGAGCCGACGAACTTGGTCATTGTTCAGGTATACATGCCACCGAGCAACCACAAGGAGGAAGAAGTCGATTGGATGTATGATGAGTTAGAGGATATCATCGCGAGTGTTCCTGCGGGGAAACATTTGATAGTGATGGGGGATTGGAATGCGACGGTAGGCGAAGGAAGAGATGGTGATGAGGTGGGGGAATATGGGTTAGGCACGAAGAATGAACGCGGGGAGAAAGCAATTAATTCTGCAGGAGACAGTGATTAGTCATCACTAACACATGGTTTAGACACCACAAAAGGCGTAGGTATACATGGAAAATGCCAGGTGACTCAGAAAGGTATCAGTTAGATTATATTATGTTTAGGCACAGGTTTAGGAACAGTGTGATAAATTTGCAGTTTCCCAGGAGTGGATGCGGACTCTGACAGCAATTTAATTGTTATGAAATGTAATGTTCGTTTCAAGAAGATAAGACAAGGGCGGCAGTTTAGGAAATGGAATTTAGAAGTAGTAAATGGATTAAAGAGAAAGGAGTATCAGCAGGCGGTAGAGAAAATGATGGATGACGGTAAAGAACTGAGTACCATCGAAAAAAAATGGGAATGTATCAAGAAAGGAATATTGGAAGCCGCTAAAGACACTATAGGAATCGTTAACGGGAAAAGGATAAGGAAACCATGGGTAACGCATGAGATGATTGTAGAGATGGAAGAGAGAAGAATATAGATAAATGTAAACACAGAGTTACGCAAAATGAAGTACAAAGAGTTAAACAATAAATTGAAGGGGCCACAAATAAAGCAAAAGATGAATGGTGGAAAACGCAATGCGAGGATATGGAAAGTTTACAGAAGAAGGGTGAAATTGGTGCTCTATACAGCAAGGTTAAGTTATTATCGGGAAGTAAGAAGGCAAGATCTGTGCTAACAGTTAAAGAAAAATGGGGTAAGATAATAGTTGAACCAGAAAAAATCCAAGAGAGATGGAAGGAATATATAGAAACACTGTATGGTAAAGAACTTAGGCCGACAAGTTTAGACATAGAAAAGGAACATGACGTACAAGAAGATAGCTTAGGGCCAGGTATACTCGACGATGAAAAAGAAAGGGCATTAAAGGAGATGAAAGCAAATAAGGAAGTGGGGGTGGACAATATTCCTGTAGAAATGTTGAAATGGATAGGGAAAGTGGGAAAAAGACTCTATATGGACTGATTCGTAGGATCTATGAGGAAGGAATCTGGCCGGAAGATTTTGTGAGATCAGTGTTAGTTCCTATTCAAAAAAAGGCAAAGGCTACGTCATGTGAGGATTACAGAACAATAAGTTTGATATCCCACGAAGCAAAAGTTATCCTCAGGATCATCAACAAAAGGATAGAGAGTAAGGAAATTATTACTTGATGATCAGTTGGGGTTCAGGAAAGGAAGAGGTACGCATGATGCCATTGCAGTAATCAGATCACTAGTCGAGAGGAATATAGAATACAATCAGGACGTTTTTGCCTGTTTTGTAGATTTCGAAAAAGCGTTTGATAGAGTGAATTGGGAAAAATTAATGCGTGTATTGCAGAAAATAGGAATGGATTGGATGGACAGGAGACTAATCCGCAACCTGTACATGTCTCAGACTGCTCAGATGCGAGTGGGGAACGGAGAGTCCGGATGGGCAGTGTTAGGAAGAGGTGTAAGGCAGGGTTGGCCATTGCCGCCGGTACTGTTCAAAGTATATGTAGAGGAAATGATTAAAGAGGCATGGGAAGAACTGGAGGTAGGAATGAAAGTCGGAGGGGAATTCGTAAAATCGGTTAGGTTTGCTGATGACCAAGTATTAGTACTCAGTGGGCCAATGGGTTGCAAGCATTGTTGAGTGAATTGGAGGTTCAGTGCAATAGATATCGGATGAGAATCAATTTTAAAAAAACAAAGGTTATTCGATTTAACAGAAAGAAGAAAAAGTCTAAGGTAAAAATTAAAATAGGAGGGTAAAAGTTGAGTAGGTAGAGCAGTTTACATATCTCGGAAGTGTTTTGGACTAATACGGTTAAAGTAGTAGGGACGTAAGGAGAAGAACTGCGCTAGGCAAGGAGACTTTCTCAAGGAGGACGGAGTTGATGACGGGGACGTTGAGTAGGGATGTTACGACAAGACTCGTAAAAACTCTGATACGGAGCGTAGCTATGTACGGTGCGGAAACGTGGTCGCTTAAGCAGGAGGATAAACGTAGATCGGAGGCTTTTGAAATGTGGGTGTGGAGAAGAATGGAGAAGGTGAAATGGACCGAAAGGAAAACAAATGAGGAAGTACTAGAGGTGGTGGGTGAGGAAAGGGGTTTGTTGAGAGAAATCCTATGGAGGCAGGAAAAATGGATGAAAGACGTATTGAGCTGTAGTGGAATGTTGAAGAGGGTAATAGAGGGGAGAATGTTAGGCAAGCGAGGTAGGGTAGGATCAGGATAGGGATGTTGGACGGGATGAAGGGAGGAAAGAAGTACACCGAGATGAAGAGGGACCTGATATAGATTAGTTTGCTAGGTGGGTAGTCACAAAATGTTTATTTGAAAGTTGTGTCCATCCCAAAACTTACCTTAACCGGTAGATTACCTAAAAAAAATATTCATTTAACATAGAGATAGGCATAAGGAAAGGGGATAGGAAAACCCAGCAAGTGGAAGATCCGGTGTTTAAATCCCGGCTAAGGAAATATTTTTACCTTCGTGATCTGCTCAAAAATCGCCTTCCCTACATGTCCTGTGTCCGCCTTTAATGTGTTTTCCTATCCCCTTTCCTTTTACCTATTTCTATGCTTGATTGAATATTTGTGCGCCGTATGGCGGGACTTCCTATTTGAAAGTGTATCTGGCCAATGTGGTACAATGAAGTACAAATGTGGCAAAATGAAGTACAAAGGGTTAAATAATAAATCGAGAAGGGCCACAAATAAAGTAAAAGAAGAATGGTGGAAAACGCAATGCGAGGATATGGAAAGTTTACAGAAGAAGGGTGAAATTGGTGCTCTATACAGCAAGGTTAATTTATTATCGAGAAGTAAGAAGGCAAGATCTGTGCTAACAGTTAAAGAAAAGTGGGGTAAGGTAAGAGTTGAACCAGGAAAAATCCAAGAGATATGGAAGGAATATATAGAAACACTGTATGGTAAAGAACTTAGGCCGAAAAGGTTAGACATAGAAAAAGAACATGACGTAAATTCGGTAGGGTAGGTAAATTCGAACGTAGGTAAATTCGTAAAATCGGTTTGGTTTGCTGATGACCAAGCATTAGTGGCTCAGTCTGCCAAGGGATTGCAAGCATTGCTGAGTGAATTGGAGGTTCAGTGCGATAAATATGGGATGAGAATCAACATTAATAAAGCAAAGGTTATGCGCCTTTCCAGAAAAAAGGCTAAGCTAAATATTAAAATAGGAGGGGAAAAAAGCAGGTAGAGCAATTTACATATCTCGGAAGTGTTTTGGACCAATACGGTCAAAGTGGTAAGGACGTAAGGAGAAGAATTGCCCTAGGCAAGGAGGCTTTCTCAAGGAGGAGGGAGTTGATGACGGGGACGTTGAGTAGGGATGTTAAGACAAGACTGTTAAAAACTCTGATATTGAGCGTAGCTATGTACGGTGCGAAAACGTGGTCACTGAAGCAGGAGGATAGGCGTAGATTGGAGGCTTTGGAAATGTGGGTGTGGAGAAGAATGGAGAAGGTGAAATGGACCGAAAGGAAAACAAATGAGGAAGAACTAGAGATGGTGGGTGAGGAGAGGGGTTTGTTGAGAGAAATCCTAAAAAGGCAGGAAAAATGGATGAAAGGCGTATTGAGCCGTAGTGGAGTGTTGAAGAGGGTAATAGAGGGGAGAATTTTGGGCAAGCGAGGTAAGGGCAGGAACAGGATAGGGATGTTGGACGGGATGAAGAGAGGAAAGAAGTACACCGAGATGAAGAGGGACCTTATATAGATTAGTTTGATAGGTGGGGAGTCACAAAATATTTATTTTTCATAGTTGTGCCCATCCAAAAACCTACCTTAAACGGTAGATTACCTAATATATACTATATTCTTTCTAACCAACCTTCCCCTCTTCTTGAGTGTGTTTTCTATTTCGTTTTTGGTGGGTGGAACAGCTGTCTAAAGCCTTCTGTTGGAAAATGATTCGCAGCACTTGGGCGTCTTAAAACATGGCAGATCTCAGAGTAGATTAGCTTTACTAGGTGGTGTAGCTGGTAGCATGTCCGCCCGCAAGTGAAAGGTCCGGTGTTCTAATCCCGGCTAAGGAGATATTTTTTCTTTCCTGATCTGCTCAAAAACCGCCGTCCCCACGTGTCCTGTGTACGCCTTTTATGTGTTTTCCTATCCCCATTCCTGATACCTATTTCTATGTTTGAATGAATATTTCTGCGCCGTATGGCGGGACTTCGTATTTGAATATATATATATATATATATATATATGTATATATATATATATATACATATTTTTTAGGTAGTCTACCGGTAAAGTAGGTTTTTGGATGGACACAATTATCAAATAAATATTTTGTAACTCCAAACAAAACGCAATCCAGCAACCTAAACTAAATCAGGTCCCTCTTCATCACTGTATTTCTTTCCTCCCTTCATCAATTCCAACATCCCTATCCTGTTCCTACCCTTTTCTCGCTTGCCCAACATTCTCCCCTCTATTACCTTCTTCAACATTCCACTACCGCTCAATACGCCTTTTATCCATTTTTCCTGCCTCCATAGGATTTCTCTCAAAAACCCCTCTCCTCACCCACCATTTCCAGTACTTCCTCATTCGTTTTCCTTTCGGTCCATTTCACCTTCTCCATTCTTCTCCACACCCACATTTCAAAAGCCTCCAATCTACGTCTATCCTCCTGCTTCAGCGACCACGTTTCCGCGCCGTACATAGCTACGCTCCATATCAGAGTTTTTACGAGTCATGTGTTAACATCCCTACTCAACGTCCCCGTCATCAACTCCCTCCTCCTTGAGAAAGCCTCCTTGCCTAGCGCAATTCTTCTCCTTACGTCCCTACCACTTTGACCGTATTGGTCCAAAACACTTCCGAGATATGTAAACTGCTCTACCTGCTCTATTCTTTCCCCGCCTATTTTAATATTTAGCTTAGCCTTTTTCTTTCTGGAAAATCGCATAACCTTTGTTTTATTAATATTGATTCTCATCCCATATTTATCGCACTGAACCTCCAATTCACTCAACAATGCTTGCAACCCCTTGGCTGACTGAGCAACTAATGCTTGGTCATCAGCAAACCTAACCGATTTTACGAGTTCCCCTCCGACTTTCATTCCTACCTCCAGTTCTTCCCATGCCTCTTTAATCATTTCCTCTACATATACGTTGAACAGTACCGGTGACAATGGGCAACCCTGCCTTACACCTCTTCCTAACACTGCCCATCCAGACTCTCCGTTCCCCACTCGCACCTGAGCAGTCTGGGACATGTACAGGTTGCGGATCAGTCTCCTGTCCCTCCAATCCATTCCTATTTTCTGCAATACACGCATTAATTTTTCCCAATTCACTCTATCAAACGCATCGAAACAGGCGAAATCTACAAAACAGGCAAAAACGTCCTGATTGTATTCTATATTCCACTCAATTAGTGATCTCATTACTGCAATGGCATCACGCGTACCTCTTCCTTTTCTAAACCCAAACTGATGATCCCCTAAGTAATCATTTGCCTTACTCTCTATCCTTTTGTTGATGATCCTGAGAATAACTTTTGCTGCGTGGGATATCAAACTTATTGTTCTGTAATCCTCACATGACGTAGCCTTTGCCTTTTTTTGAATAGGAACTAACACTGATCTCACAAAATCTTCCGGCCAGATTCCTTCTTCATAGATACTACGAATCTGTCCATATATGGCCTTCTTCCCACCTTTTCCTAACCATTTCAATATTTCTACCGGAATGTTGTCCACCCCTACAGCCTTATTTGCTTTCATCTCCTTTAATGCCCTTTCTATTTCATCGTCGAGAATGGTTGGACCTAAGCTGTCTTCTTCTACGTCATGTTCCTTTTCTATGTCTAACCTTGTCGGCCTAAGTTCTTTACCATACAGTGTTTCTATATATTCCTTCCATCTCTCTTGGATTTTTCCTGGTTCAACTATTATTTTACCCCACTTATCTTTAACTGTTAAATATATATATATATATTTATAAATATCGAATATATATATATATATATATATATATATATATATTCAAACTTGAAAATCCCGCCATATGGCGCACAAATATCCTTATACCTATTTCTGTTTGAATGAACATATATATATATATATATATATATATATATATATATATATATATATCGATGATGCGGAAGTACTCACGAGAGCTATATAACTTTTGGACGGCACAATAGAACACAGAATAAAACAGGTAACACGTAAAAGGACACTCACACTGTAGATGATTTAGGATTTCGGCCTTCTTCAGGTCGGACTGAGAGGTTGAGGGAAGATTGCCTGGGGAGGAGAGGGGGGGTCGAAGGTTAAGGGACTGTTGGGAAAGAAATTAAAGATGGCGGTAAGGGTGGGAATTTTAAAGGATCGGAAATATGGGATGTATGCGGATTCGCGAGTTCTCACCTCTATGTTCTCTAGAACTCGCGAACCCGCATACATAATATATTTCCGATCCTTTAAAATTCCCACCCTTACCGCCATCTTTAATTTCTTTCCCAACTGTCCGTTAACCTTCCGCCCCCCCTCTCCTCCCCAGGCACTCTTCCCTTAAAACCTCTCAATAGGCCGGAATCTTAAATCATCTACAGTGTGAGTGTCCTTTTACGTGTTATCTGTTTTATTCTGTGTTCTGGTGTGCCGTCCAAAAGTTATATATATATATATATATATATATAATTTTTTTATTACTTTGGCCCCCCTGCCACACACCTTTTTGATGGCTCGCAGGGTACTTATGTAGATGTAGATATATATAACTTTTGGATGGCACAATAGAACATAGAATAAAACAGATAACACGTTAAAGGACAGTCACACTGTAGATGATTTAAGCTTTCGGCCTACTCCGAGGCCTTCTTCAGGTCAAACTGAGAGGTTTTGAGGGAAGAGGGCCTGGGGAAGCAAGAAGGGGGGCGGAAGGTTTAGAGACTGTTGGGAAAGAAATTAAAGATGGCGGTTAAGGGTGGGAATTTTAAAGGATCGGAAATATAGGATGTATGCGGATTCGCGAGTTCTCACCTCTATGTTGGTGGCTGAATCGGGTAGGGATTCTAGAAATGTTAGGGAAAAGCATTCGTCAAATGATAGGTTTTGTGAACTTGCGTGTAAAGGGATTGGAAGAGAGTGAAGCAGAATTACATGAGTAACGGTGATTGTTCATTCGGATGGATAATGGGGTAATGCATTCGCCTATGTAGAATGAGGTGCATTGTTTGCACGACAAAAGATAGATAATATTTTTTGAGGGGCAAATAGCGTGGGAACGGGGTGAAGGGACAATGAGGGGATGTGGGGAGAGGGTAGCAGATCTGATTAGGAGACATGTTTTACATCGGGTGCGATTGCAGGTAGGGGAAATATGTGGAAATTTTCAGGGCGGGGTGTCAAAGGGTTGGTGGATCTCAGAAGGTTTCTGAGGTTGGCTGGTCGTCTGTAAGCGACAGAGGGGCATTGGGGCAGTAAGGATGTGGTCGCATCATTGTCATGTAATATAGGATAAAGTTCTTTGAGAAGGTTTTTCAGTCTGTGGGATCCGGGGAAATAGGTTGTGTAAAGGTTGAGTCCAGCGTCAGATGTGGGGTTGTCATTCTGTGGTGTGTGTGGTCGTGTGGAGCGGTAGATTTTATCCTGTAGGAGCTTTTCTGGGTAACTGCGTTTGTGGAGTGCATGGTGTAGATTGTGGAGGTATTTGTTGAGGGTAGCTGTGGTGTTGCAAATCCGATGTCCGCGGATAGAGAGAGAGTGTGGAATTGAGCGTTTGGTATGAGAAGGATGACTACTAGTATAGTGTAAATATTTTTGATGGTTAGTGTCTTTGATGTGTACTGAAGTGGTGAATTTGTTATTATGAATTGAGATGTCAGTGTCAAGAAAGGTGATGGTGCAGGAGAATTGGCGATGACGCGAGAGTAGTCTCTCGCGACTGACCCACCGGTTTTCCGTGATCTTTGTGAGAGGAATGCAGTGTCAACTTGTTAAACCGACATCATAATAAATTCTCCCATCCCTAGATGGCGGGTTTTTGGACAACAATCAAGCTCAGCGTTGAAAATGACGTTAAATACAGTGGCATGGATTGCCTAGTTATATTATTATTATTAGGTAATCAACCGTTTAGGGTAGTTTTTTGGATGAATACAACTATCAAATAAACATTTTGTGACTACCCACCTAGCAAACTAATCTATATCAGGTCCCTCTTCATCTCGGTGTACTTCTTTCCTCCCTTCATCCCGTGCCGGTTATGGTTTCCCAGGAAGATCTGGTACCCGAAAAATCAACGAGCTTGGGTGGAGTTGCAGGTGCCCAGCTTGCCCGGGAATCGAACCCGGGACCCTCCGGTCAGCAGTCCAACGCTCTACCCGCTAGACCACCGCGACCCGCATATATATATATATATATATATATATATATAAAGATATATGTATGTATATATATGTATCTGTGTGTATATATATGTATGTGTGTGTGTATACATATAGAGTTCTAGTAGAAATGTAGTTTTGTTCGTAGTTCCTCTCGAGAAAGGTGGTTGCACTACCGAAAATTCGAGAACCAGTGAGTCCCTCTTTTATATGTTTCAGTTTCTGTGTTTGTGTCGACTAGTTAGTCCATTTACATTATTGTGTATACATATAGAAAAAAAAGATACATATATATTATTATTATTAGGTAATCTACCGGTTAAGGTAGGTTTTTTGGATGGACACAACTATCAAATAAACATTTTGTGACTCCCCACCTAGCGAACTAATCTATATCAGGTCCCTCTTCATCTCGGCGTACTTCTTTCCTCCCTTCATCCCGTCCAACATCCCTATCCTGTTCCTACCCTTACCTCGCTTGCCCAACATTCTCCCCTCTATTACCCTCTTCAACATTCCACTACCGCTCAATACGCCTTTCATCCATTTTTCCTGCCTCCATAGGATTTCTCTCAACAAACCCCTTTCCTCACCCACCACCTCTAGTACTTCCTCTTTTGTTTTCCTTTCGGTCCATTTCACCTTCTCCATTCTTCTCCACACCCACATTTCAAAAGCCTCCAATCTACGTCTATCCTCCTGCTTCAGCGACCACGTTTCCGCGCCGTACATAGCTACGCTCCATATCAGAGTTTTTACGAGTCTTGTCTTAACATCCCTACTCAACGTCCCCGTCATCAACTCCCTCCTCCTTGAGAAAGCCTCCTTCCCTAGCGCAATTCTTCTCCGTACGTCCCTACCACTTTGACCGTATTGGTCCAAAACACTTCCGAGATATGTAAACTGTTCTACCTGCTCTATTTTTCCCCGCCTATTTTAATATTTAGCTTAGCCTTTTTCTTTCTGGAAAATCGCATAACCTTTGTTTTACTAATATTGATTCTCATCCCATATTTATCGCACTGAACCTCCAATTCACTCAACAACGCTTGCAACCCCTTGGCTGACTGAGCAACTAATGCTTGGTCATCAGCAAACCTAACCGATTTTACGAATTCCCCTCCGACTTTCATTCCTACCTCCAGTTCTTCCCATGCCTCTTTAATCATTTCCTCTACATATACGTGGAACAGTACCGGTGACAATGGGCAACCCTGCCTTACACCTCTTCCTAACACTGCCCATCCGGACTCTCCGTTCCCCACTCGCACCTGAGCAGTCTGAGAAATGTACAGGTTGCGGATCAGTCTCCTGTCCCTCCAATCCATTCCTATATTCTGCAATACACGCATTAATTTTTCCCAATTCACTCTATCAAACGCTTTTTCGAAATCTACAAAACAGGCAAAAACGTCCCGGCTGTATTCTATATTACTCTCAATTAGTGATCTCATTACTGCAATGGCATCACGCGTACCTTTTCCCTTCCTATGCCCAAACTGATCATCCCCTAAGTAATCATTTGCCTTACTCTCTATTCTTTTGTTGTTGATCTTGAGAATAACATTAGCTGCGTGGGATGTTGTTCTGTAATCCTCACATGATATAGCCTTTGTCTTTTTTGGAATAGGAACTAACACCGATCTCACAAAATCTTCCGGCCAGATTCCTTCTTCATAGATACTACGAATCAGTCCATACAGGGCCTTCTTCCCGCATTTTCCTAAACATTTCAACAGTTCTACAGGGATGTTTGTCCACCCCCACGGCCTTATTTGCTTTCGTCTCCTAAAAGGCCCTTCCTATTTCATCGTCGAGTATTCCTGGACCTAAGCTATCTTCTTCTACGTCATGTTCCTTTTCAACGTCTAACCTTGTCGGCCTATGTTCTTTACCATACAGTGATTCTATATATTCCTTCCATCTCTCTAGGATTTTTCCTGGTTCAACTATTATCTTACCCCATTTATCTTTAACTGTTAGCACAGATCTTGCCTTCTTACTTCCCGATAATAACTTAACCTTGCTGTATAGAGCACCAATTTCACCCTTCTTCTGTAAACTTTCCATATCCTAGCATTGCGTTTTCCACCATTCTTCTTTTGCTTTATTTGTGGCCCTTCTCAATTTATTGTTTAACTCTTTGTACTTCATTTTGCCTAACTCTGTGTTTACATTGTTCCATCTTCTTCTCTCTTCCATCTTTGCAATCATCTCATCCGTTACCCATGGTTTCCTTATCCTTTTCCCGTTAACGGTTCCTATAGTGTCTTTAGCGGCTTCCAATATCCCTTTCTTGATACATTCCCATTTTTCTTCGATAGTACTCAGTTCTTTACCGTCATCCATCATTTTCTCTACAGCCTCCTGATACTCCTTCCTCGTTAATCCATTTACTGCTTCTAAATTCCATTTCCTAACCCGCCGCCCTTGCCTTATCTTCTTGAAACGAACGTTACATTTCATAACAACTAAATTGTGGTCAGAGTCCGCATCCGCTCCTGGGAAACTGTGCGAATTTATCACACTGTTCCTAAACCTGTGCCTAACCATAATATAATCTAACTGATACCTTTCTGAGTCACCTGGCATTTTCCATGTATACCTACGCCTTTTGTGGTGTCTAAACCATGTGTTAGTGATGACTAACCCCTGTCTCCCGCAGAATTCAATTGCTTTCTCCCCGCGTTCATTCCTCGTGCCTAACCCATAGTCCCCCACCTCACCACCATCTCTTCCTTCGCCTACCGTCGCATTCCAATCCCCCATCACTATCAAATGTTTCCCTGCAGGAACACTCGCGACTATATCCTCTAACTCGTCATACATCCTATCGACTTCTTCCTCTTTGTGGTTGCTCGGTGGCATGTATAACTGATATATATATATATATATATATATATATATATATATATATATATATATATAAACTTGGAAAAGACGCTCTCCGGCGACGCACAAACACACAAACACTAACACAAAAAACACCACACACATAGAAACATAAAAGAAGGACACTTACATGGGATATTTACGTTTCGACGGCCGTGCCGTCGAAACGTAAATATCCAATGTAAGTGTCCTTCTTTTATGTTTCTATGTGTGTGGTGTTTTTTGTGTTAGTGTTAGTGTGTATATATATATATATATATATATATATATATATATATATATATATATATATATATATATATATATATATATACACACACTAATTTACGAATTACCCGCCGACTTTCATTCCTACGTCCAGTTCATCCCATGCTTCTTTAATCATTTCCTCCACATATACGTTGAACAGCACCGGTGACAATGGGCAACCCTGCCTTACACCTCTTCCTAACACTGCCCATCCGGATTCTCCGTTCCCCACTCGCACCTGAGCAGTCTGAGACATGTACAGGTTGTTGATCAGTCTCCTGTCCCTCCAATCCATTCCTATTTTCTGATAAACACACATTTATGTTTCCCAATTCACTCTATCAAACGCTTCGAAACAGACGAAATTTACGAAAGAGGCAAATATGTCCTGATTGTATTCTACATTCCTCTCGATTATTGATCTCATTACTGGAATGGCATCACGCGTACCTCTCCCCTTCCTAAACCCAAACTGATAAGACCCTAAGTAATCATTTGCCTTACTCTCTATCCTCTTGTTGATGATCCTGAGAACAACTTTTTCTTCTTGAGATATCAAACTTATTTTTCTGTAGTCCTCACATGACGTAGTCGTTACCTTTTTCGGAATAGGAACTCACTTATCTCACAATATCTTCCGCCAAGATTCCTTCCTCATAGATACTACGAATCAGTCCATAGAGAGTCTTCCACATTTTCGTAAACATTTCAACAGTACCACAGAAATGTTGTCAACCCCCACGGCTTTATTTGGATCATCACCCTTAATGACCTTTCTATTTCATCGTCGAATATGCCTGGACCTAGTTTATCTCTCTTTACTATTTGTTTTTCTTTTATTTCTAGCCTTTTTGGCTTATGACTCCTCTTGCCAGAAGACAGCGTAGGTCGGTCGCATTCGGACCAAGGTCAAGGAGCCCTCCCAAGCAGGAGGTTTAGAATGGTCCGAAAATCGCGATTGAAACGGAGAAATCTGACGCGGGGAGAAGACCTGCGAAATCAGACGTTGCATTTTCCACGAGGGGGAAGTAGGTGGCACTGCGAACGCGAGTGAGAAGGAAAGACATGGCCGCTTAGCTGTCCTGGCGAATTGCGCACTCCCATGTGACATTTTCACGACCATCATTCCCACATTTCTCATGCTGTTAATTATTATTCATTGACGAATTTTTTCGCGACCTATGTAAATTAGTTTGCAAAATGACTCTTTGTCATAAAAAATCATTATAATAAATAATATTATAATGAATGGATTTTTTGTGATGGAAAAACCGACTCGAATGGCTGAGGCAATATTGAAAATCCGAGTTATTTACGCCTCTCGAATTAAAATATGTCCAATTATATTCAGGTTTTTAAACTCAACTCATGGTTTTTCCCATGGAAGATGACGAATTCTGATTAGTAATTTATGAACAGGCGTCACGGGATAGCATCTTACGTTTAACTGCCATCGCGGTTGCTCGGGAGTTGTTTATCGGAGAATGATTCAATTTAAATCACTAGTGGGAAATTCAATATTGAATATAAATATTAAGTAATGTATTGCGATATGAATGTTTATGAGGTATATGAATCTCAAACATCTACCGCTGCACGTGTTCAAATCAACCAAATAGGGAAAATATTGCGGAGTCACATCCAGATGCTCAATTTTCCAACTTAAATAATTGTGTTGCAAACATATATAACAAATAAAAAATAGACAAGTCAGCTTCCTTGAACATATTGTTCTTCACGCGAGTGCGAATAAAAATTCCACCTTTCAGCATTGGTACGACAGCGAGCGTCATTTCGAAACTACAATAACAATTCAGGAAAGTCACTACTACTTATGTAACCCAAAAAAAATTTGAAACCCATATATTTACTGTGGTTGGCGAAACTTTGAAATTTACCGTTTGATAGAAAATAGTAAATGTCTACAAAACAATAAGTAATCGAATAAATAAGGGGCCGACGACTTACCCAACTGTCGTTGGTCGAATCAACTCGACTACGACCTCACCCAACTCACCCCTGTGTGAGAAAATGAAAGCAGAGCGTTGGGAAATTGAATTGCTATCTAGTCGACCCACGCTTTTCGGTCCTCGGCCGTCCAACGCACGCCCGAGGAGTTATTGATTCGTGATTGGACACGGGGGCCGGGCAAATTATGAGACAGTCTCAATCGCATAAATAGTGTGTCTGGCCAAAAGCCGCGCCACAGAAAAAACCACGAAAATTAAATAAAATCCTATAGAGGTACCTCCGCTGCCGGAGAGCCTCTGGTCATCGAGGCAGCCGAAGAAGGGCAGTGTGCCTCGATCCGGGGCAACACGAGGAAGTGGACACACGGGGTCAATCATTATCACACATTCGCAGAGCGCTTCGCATTTGTTTACATTTTGCGGCGAGGGGCGATTAATTCAACGCATGGAGACGTTCGCTGCGGAGAGGGAAATCACGGCTTTCATCAGCGGAAGCGGTTCATTAATTAATAATTAATGAATTGGCTTCCGCGTTTATTATCTGCGGGAGGGTAGATGTGGGGCAGGCATGAGGCGCTGCGAAGCGGGCCAGGAGAGAGAGAGAGAGAGAAAGCCAGTCGGAAAAGGAGAGTGAGACGAGGGAAGGTCGTTGCCATCGCGTCCGGAGGGGATAGTAAATAAAAAAATGCAAGTCGGCGAATGCCAAAGAGGAGAAAAGAAGAGGGTTTTCGGGGAAAGAAAAAGAGCATCACCGTGAGAGGAGTGGACATTCATTCGGTTCAAGGGGTCAAGACACTTAGTATTTCAACGAAGGTTTACGGGCGAGTTTCGGCAGCTGCCATCTTCCACGGATATCTACCGGGTTCTCTGATCTACTCTCATCCTCTTGCCTTGAGAACCAGGTTTCCAATTCAAACTGAGCTACATTCGCTCCATACTTGTTATTTTAATCATTCCTGCTCATATTTTCTCAGGCACTTCCTCCTTAATAACTCGGCCAAAATACACACATTTTTAGACCATAAAACCCTTCCAATAACTATTTCTTTAGCTCTGAATACTTCACTCAACCCTTGAGGAAGTTGGTCCGTTTATTATCACCACTGTTAACGTCAGGTTTCCCCAAAACTTGGTATACATGTAAGTGAAATTATAGCCTATCGTGTGACATTCTGAAAAACATACCTTAAAACCATCTTCTTTTTTTAAATATTCGAAATTGAAAACGAATAATTTCGCAAGAGCTCTTAAGGAAGAATGCATTAAAGGATAAATAGTTCAAATAATCAAATTTCATGCACCATCGATGTAACTTATGAAATATAACAAAAATATTGTCAGATTATTTAAATATCGGGTAGGTCCAAACATTTTGTCGCCATATGAATCGGCACTTTTGTTTAAACCCACTGGCCGCAAACATAATCAATTGGTAACATTAATGGAATAAAACAAAGAACGAGTGAAAATACTGACATAAATATAAGGGAATATGTAGCAAATTGAAATAAGCAACAGAAAGGACATCAAAATGTAACGCAAAGAGAAGGCAATCGAATCAGTTACATGCACCTCAAGAAAGAAAATCAAATGGCCGACAATCATTCAAAGAACATTAAAATGCAGAACTCTTAAATTGTAAACATCATTCGCCTTGACCGGGATCCTCGTCAAGGTGAATGATTCCTACTTTCAAAGCTCTGCATTTAAATGTATTATTAACGGCTGACTCCGTTTTAAGTTAATGTCGCGACATCTACGGCAGTTCGTTTGAATTCAAACAACAAATCAACATTGTTTTCATTAATGATTTGTTATGCTTACCAACAGTGGTTGGCATGTCCACGTTTGCGGTTTTTAAATTTTTAAAATGAATTTAATAATGAATCATTGACTATTTCTCATAAAGAATAATACGAGATGGCCAAAATGTCTAATTTAACTATTCTCAATACGAAAAATATCATCAGTGAATATTTTAAACGGGTTCAATTCCACATGGCAAGTTTTCAGGGACTTCCATCTACTCAGACGTCTTTAAAATGAATTGCCTAATTTATGCTGATACACTGAAGCATATCGATTAAGTATTTGCGCTAAATTATTTTTCTCTAGCAGCGAAATGTAAGAATACTTTCATGACCGCACATTTAAAAATGAAATGTGATAGTATTTTCCCGACTAACGTAGTGGCAGACGAACCACTCCCTTCGTTTCTTTCCCAAGGTTTATTTTATTTACTCAACACGTCTCCCATCCGGCGGGGGCAAGTGCCGCCGCACTCGCTATTCCCGTTTGCATGCAACTGAATACTTCCATTTCGCGGGCTTTCAGGGGAACTTACCCTCGCTTCACACAAACCGGTATACCCTTGTCAATCTGTGGTTAAAAATCAAAAGCATTTTTCAAAGGATCGAGATAACTGTTTAATGATGAGTTTGAAGTAAAAATGAAATTCATTTCAAATTTATTATTTTTCAGAGATGCACAAGTATATTTTACCGGTTTCAAGGAAAGTTGACCTTTAATACGAAAAGCGACGTGAATCCAAGGAGAGTAACAACAGAGAAATCCTCTGTAACCCTCTGAGAAATCCAGGAGAACATTCCCTTCCGTCTCTTTCTAATTGTCCAAGCACAAAATGCGGTCTCTGAAACACGCCATCTTGAATGCAGTTTCGTGTTGCCGTGGATACGATTGAGAGAAACCCTAACCAAATCCGTAGTGGTTTTTTTAGGTAGAGAAATCGCTTCAATGTCATCACCGAAACTAAGAAACCGGATACTGGCCTTCGATTTCTTTTTGTCTGCGCACAGATGAAATATTTCAAAAGCTTTTTTTAATTTGACGAAAGATGACGAGACGCTTGACAGTTTCCCCTGGCCCGAATCGCAATCGTCGATTGAAGAAGGGCCGGGAGACTGCAATACGGGGACCCCGGCGCGAATCCGAGGCGGCTACGTCATGGGATCGCACTCCACCCGAAGTGGACGCCCCTGGACGGGGGAGAACCACCCCGATCCCTCACTCCCTGCAAAAACTATCTCTCACTCATATAATAAATGGAGTTCGCGAAAAAAACGACTGGCGCCCAAGAGTCTAAGTTTGACTGCGAAAAATGCGAGAAGAAGGTCGTCGTAATGCAAGAAAAACTAAGGAAACACTGGCTATATAAATCATTGAACGTTTTGTGAAAACATAACCATCGAACTGGACGAACTCCCGAAGGTCTTTGGACGGACGACCAAGAGAGCATAGTCGAGTGTGTCTGCTTGGGAAGTCCTTTAGCAAAGGAATCGCGACGATTCCCCAACCCCCTTACAATCCCGACTTGGCACCAGCAAACTATTTTCTATTCCCTATAAAAGTGAAATCCTCCCGCTAAGGACACCACCACCGTGGGAACCTAAGTCAAGCCGTCAAAGAAGCATACACGCGTACACTTAAAGGGCCGTAATCCGCCTTCCTTGGGAGCCTTCCCGTCGTGAAAAAGCCGCAAGGACAAGAGTGGTGACGCTCTCAAGGGAAGAAGTACTTGGAAGAATTTTGAAAGGATTTGCAGGTATATCTGAAACAAATCCTAATTTTCTGATACTTTTCCCCAAACAAACCTTGTATACGCGAATAAATATGAATAGCAAAAAGACCTATCTTTATTTTAACCACGGAAATTCTTACAACTTAACCGTACTTCGGAAGAGGTTCGTGGCCCCTGGAAAAACCAAACGGTAATTAGTCCATGGTTCCGCATTTTGTTTAAACCGCGCGACGGAGCAACAGCTGAGAAAATAGTTGGCGATCGTCATGATTTTAATTATAATTCACTGACAAAACTCCCAGCAATGAAGCCAAAACTCGTCGAGTATATTCAGACGCCCGAACCGTAACTGAAGCTCCCACAGGTAAACCACTGATGCGCACCTCACTGAAGCTCTATCCATTGAATGCCAGCGGACTATCACCGATAGTGACAATTGAAATTCGAAAACGGCTACGAACAGACGATCGAATGCCAAACACTCCGCTGAGGACAAAATACTTCAGGAATTAGACAAAACGCGTCATAAGTGATGTCGGAATTGCGACAAAACCAACAAATCAGAGAATTGAAGAGTTTGCCCGTCGGTTAAATGCGACGGGAAAACAGCAGAGATCTTAAACTTTGCTTTTCAAACCCTATTTCTCATTCGGCACAGCGCAGGCCAGATGATTAGGTCGAAAATGGCTGGTGCGTGTGCTGGACCTTGCCTTCCCCCGGACAACCGACGAAGAAAACCGTTGGGTGACCCAAAGTTAAACAAACGAAACTTAAATCTGGAAATGCTAAAATACCGCCTCATTATCACTTCACCGGCATGACATATCGATGGCCGGCTTTCAACTAACTACATACACATTCTTTTATGAATTATTTTCAGAAATGAATTGAAATTGACCCGCGGAATAGAATTACTCCTTAAAAACATAGACCCCAACAAATCTCCGGGACCTGATGAGATACCGGGGCGCGTGTATAAAGAACTGTCGGCTGAAATTGCCCCTTATCTTGATATAATATTTATGAAATTATTAGCAAAAGAAAGCGTGCCAAACGGCTGGAAGGTGGCTTCGGTAACACCCATATTTAAGAACGGAGACGGGGAGGACCCCAGTAATTATAGGCCAATATCGCTGACTTCCATTTCCTGTAAGATTCTTGAACACATCATTGTTAGTTCCATGATGAGGCACCTCGATAGACAAGATTTATTAATTAATAACCAACACGGCTTCCGAAAGGGTAGATCCTGCGAAACTCAACTCGCACTTTTTGTACATGATATATTGAACTCCGGTGAAAGTAATATTCCAGTTGATGCGATATTCCTAGATTTTAAGAAAGCTTTCGATAAAGTCCCTCATTGCAAATTACTCGCGAAATTGGAAACTTATGGAATACACGAGAGTATTATTAACTGGATTAAACAATTCTTAAGTGATCGTGTCCAAACAGTCGTCCTGGATGGTGTATCATCCGATACTGTCAAGGTCACGTCGGGTGTACCACTAGGAAGTGTCATAGGTCCCCTCCTTTTCCTTATTTACATAAATGACCTCAGTACCGTAGTTAGTAGCAAGCTCCGTCTTTTCGCCGATGATGCAGTAATTTATGGGGACATTCGAAGTCACAAAGACAGAGTCGTGTTAGCCAACGACCTAGATGCAATTCAAAATTGGTGCGATACATGGCAATTGGAATTAAATTTTTAAAAATGCGTAGTAATAGATTTTAGGGAAAAGAGTAATTCCCTCCCTTATAGTTACAAAGTGAAACAAACCAAAATCGCGAGGGTAGATTCCTTTAAATACTTGGGTGTAACAATTACTCACGATCTGTCTTGGGGAAAACACGCACGAGAAATATGCGGTCGTGCTAATAAAAAATTGGGGTTTGTGAACAGAGTGCTGGAGAAAATGCGACGAAAAGGTGAAAGAACGATGTTTCCTTGCCTTGGTCAGGGCCCACCTAGAGTACTATATGCTGCCAGTATATGGGATCCTCATAATACAAATTTGATTTCGGAATTAGATCGAGTTCAGCGGAGGGGGGCTAGATTTGTCAAACATTGTTATGACCAACTCAGCAGCGTATCCACTTTGCTGGACAATTTAGGTTGAGATTCTCTTACAAAGCGGCATTTTCAATATAGGTTAAACTTATTAAAAACATTTAAAGATGGGCCCTTTTGCGATGACATCAAGGATATAATACGAACCCCAACGTAATACGGTCGAAGGGATCACGAATATAAGACTAGAGAGATAGACTGCATGACTGACAGGTTTAAAATGTCATTTTTTCCAAGAACGATAAGGGACCAGAATGCTTGTAGCCAAAATTCCCCAGGACTTAGTTCATTACAATAAGTATTAACGTACAGGTTAGGGACTGCGCGAGGATATATATACATATGTGTATGTATGTATGTATAAAAATATATGTATATATATATATGATATGTATGCATATTTATTTTCTTACAGGTTCCCCCCCACCTTTTCTCACCTAACCCCCAACCCCCTCAACCCTTACCCTTCCCTCATGGTGCTACACCCCCTGCCATACCTTTTTGGAGAACGTCTACATCTACATAAATACCCCTCGCAGGGTATTTATGTAGATGTAGACGTTCCCGGGAATCGAACGTGCACCCTATCCCCGGTCAGTAGGTCAGTAGTCCAACGCTCGTGGACTAACACGTCATCTTTCTACTTGGGATAAATGTGCATTGAAAATGCGGCTGTATAGTCGATATGGGCAATAGATTTGGGTGTTGCATTCAATACATAACATTGAAAATGTTGTCCACATGAACTACAAATTCAATTTCTGTGATATAATTTCTAGGTACATGTGCATTCAAAATATCGCAGAAATTGAGTTTTTAGTTCATGTCGATTTCAGTATTCCATATTGGCTGCAACACCCACATCTCAAATATCGCCCACAGTTCCAATTTAGACCATATCGCCATAATCGACATAAACATCGATAACGTCTTGCAAATCTTAATTCCGTATCAAAATAGTACAAATCGATATTGGATATATATTTTCCTAATACTTGTCCACATTGACACAATCTATGTGAATAACTATCGAAACCGTGTCAAAATATATCTGTGTAGTTGCTGGCCCTAAGCGTATCTTGTTTCGTAGGCGATTGTACGGGGATATTTTTATTTCTTAAGATCCCTTATGATTGACGCAATGACGTTCTTACGGTACAATTCGTCTCTCGCTGAAATCTTGAGGAGGACTTTGTCGTACCACCTGTTGTTATTAATGTCCATTGCATTCCGTAGAAAGTTGGATTATTTATTTGTGATTGATTTTTCCTGGCGGTGGCCCCAGTACCCTCATTCTTTAAGGAGAGCAACTCCACTTCTGCGGTGCCAGTGGGCTGAAGTGCCCACGTAGCGGGGAAGTTCTTAGCAATCAGACACTAATTTCATTAAGAACATCTCTTAGGTAAGCCACCATTCGCGCTCCTTCGTTCCTCAGAAACACTAAATGCGAATCATAACTCAAGGTTGATGTCTCCGAATTTGTACATTATATATATATATATATATATATATATATATATATATATATACTGGGTCCGACCTGAAGAAGGCCTCGGAGTTGGCAGAAAGCTTAAATCATCTACAGTGTGAGTGTCCTTTTACGTGTTATCTGTTTTATTCTGTGTTCTATTGTGCCGTCCAAAAGTTATATTGCTCTCGTGAGCACTTCCGCATCATCGATATATATATATATGTATATATATACATATATTAATATACATGTATATATATATATCCCTCCCATGGACTACAACCTTGTCGTGGTGGAAGTGCTTGTGTGTTCCCATGACCCCTAGAGCTGTGCTGGCGGGAGTAATAATAATTACTCCTGGAAGGGTCACCCATGCCAGATAGGTCGATGCTTAGGAGCCAGACGAAAGGTAGTCCACGCAGCGTCTGTTCCTCAGTGAGGCGGCTGCAATGGCGTCTGACCCCAGTGGGGCGGCCATTAAGTGATGGTGTCACGTTAAAAACACTATTGAGGAAGGCAACGGGAAACGACCTCAATTATCATTCCCAAGAATATAATGATGGGCATTATAGATAATATGAGTCCTGGCAACTACGGGACTCGGCCCAAGAGGCCGTGTGTCGTGCCCGGCAGCGGGAGAGGCAAGGCTTCCGCGGTCGTCATCCCACGAAACCCTTGCAGGGAAGAAATAACTGCAGCAGGACAGAAGACTCAGAAGAAGGCGAAAGTAGTTAGAATAGGAACCTGGAACGTCAGGACAATCTTGAGGAGAGGCAAATTAGAAAATATTAAGCGGGAGATGGAAAGAGGTAACATAGATGTTTTAGGTCTCTGCTAGGTGAGATGGAAGGATAGCGGGGATTACTGGAGTGACAATTACAGAGTGATATACAGCGGCGAGGACGAGAGACAACGAGGGGTTGCCGTAATTTTAAAGAAAGGGGTAGGAAGAAGCGTAGTTAACATAGAGCAAGCGACAAATAGAATTTTACTCGTAGAGATTAAAGCAGAGCCGACGAACTTGGTCATTGTTCAGGTATACATGCCACCGAGCAACCACAAGGAGGAAGAAGTCGATCGGATGTATGATGAGTTAGAGGATATCATCGCGAGTGTTTCTGCAGGGAAACATTTGATAGTGATGGGGGATTGGAATGCGACGGTAGGCGAAGGAAGAGATGGTGGTGAGGTTGGGGACTATGGGTTAGGCACGAGGAATGAACGCGGGGAGAAAGCAATTGAATTCTGCAGGAGACAGGGATTAGTCATCACTAACACATGGTTTAGACACCACAAAAGGCGTAGGTATACATGGAAAATGCCAGGTGACTCAGAAAGGTATCAGTTAGGTTATATTATGGTTAGGCACAGGTTTAGGAACAGTGTGATAAATTCGCACAGTTTCCCAGGAGCAGATGCGGACTCTGACCACAATTTAGTTGTTATGAAATGTAACGTTCAAGAAGATAAGGCAAGGGCGGAGGGTTAGGAAATGGAATTTAGAAGCAGTAAACGGATTAACGAGGAAGGAGTATCAGGAGGCTGTAGAGAAAATGATGGATGACGGTAAAGAACTGAGTACTATCGAGGAAAAATGAAAATGTATCAAGAAAGGGATATTGGAAGCCGCTAAAGACACTATAGGAACCGTTAACGGGAAAAGGATAAGGAAATCATGGGTAACGGATGAGATGATTGCAAAGATGGATGAGAGAAAAAGATGGAAAAATGTAAACACAGAGTTAGGCAAAATGAAGTACAAAGAGTTAAACAATAAATTGAGAAGGGCCACAAATAAAGCAAAGGAAGAATGGTGGAAAACGCAATGCGAGGATATGGAAAGTTTACAGAAGAAGGGTGAAATTGGTGCTCTATACAGCAAGGTTAAGTTATTATCGGGAAGTAAGAAGGCAAGATCTGTGCTAACAGTTAAAGATAAATGGGGTAAGATAATAGTTGAACCAGGAAAAATCCTAGAGAGATGGAAGGAATATATAGAAACACTGTATGGTAAAGAACTTAGGCCGACAAGGTTAGACATAGAAAAGGAACATGACGTAGAAGAAGATAGCTTAGGTCCAGGCATACTCGACGATGAAATAGAAAGGGCATTAAAGGAGATGAAAGCAAATAAGACTGTGGGGATGGTAGAAATATTGAAATGGTTAGGAAAAGGTGGGAAGAAGGCCATATATGGACTAATTCGTAGTATCTATGAGGAAGGAATCTGGCCGGAAGATTTTGTGAGATCGGTGTTAGTTCCTATTCCAAAAAAGGCAAAGGCTTCGTCATGTGAGGATTACAGAACAATAAGTTTGATATCCTACGCAGCTAAAGTTATTCTCAGGATCATCAACAAAAGGATAGAGAGTAACACAAATGATTACTTAGGAGATGATCAGTTTGGTTTTAGGAAGGGAAGAGGTACGCGTGATGCCATTGCAGTAATGAGGTCACTAATTGAGAGGAATATAGAATACAATCAGGACGTTTTTGCCTGTTTTGTAGATTTCGAAAAAGCGTTTGATAGAGTGAATTGGGAAAAATTAATGCGTGTATTGCAGAAAATAGGAATGGATTGGAGGGACAGGAGACTGATCCGCTACCTGTACATGTCTCAGACTGCTAAGGTGCGAGTGGGGAATAAGAGTGTCCGGATGGGCAGTGTTAGGAAGAGGTGTAAGGCAGGGTTGCCATTGTCACCGGTACTGTTCAACGTATATGTAGAGGAAATGATTAAAGAGGCATGGGAAGAACTGGAGGTAGGAATGAAAGTCGGAGGGGAATTCGTGAAATTGGTTAGGTTTGCTGATG
>CM073776.1:7905622-8044943 GCA_037158775.1 Hetaerina titia | reverse complement strand
GCCCGGCGTTGGACCTTCTCAATTTCCCGAATGAGGCCTTTTTCACACGGATCCCATACGCTACATGCATATTCTAAATGGGGCGTTACAAGAGCGTGATAACAACGTTCCTTGACCTTGGAGTCACTTCTACCGACAATGCGTCTAATAAATCCTAATTTTTTATATGCTTGCCCGCAGACTTTACGTATATGGGTCCCCCAAGTTAAGTCTTTAGTGAATGTAACACCTAGGTATTTCACCGAATCAACTACTTTAAGGTCAACTCCAGCTAATTTGTAAACTAATCCCGCGGATCTTTTAAAGAAATTTACCACCGAACATTTATTAAGATTTAAAGGCAATCCCCATTTTGAACACCATTCATTAATGCTATTTAAATCACGTGCTAGAATTAAACGATCCTCATCCCCAGATATCTCCCGATAAATCACTGTGTCATCCGCGAACATCCTTATCTTACTTTTCACTTTGCGGTTCAGATCGTTAACAAAAATCAAGAATAGTAACGGTCCGATAACACTTCCCTGAGGAACCCCCGAGGTGACTCTTACGCTGGTAGAACTAGCGCCGTCAAGGACTATCCTCTGTTCCCGGTCTGAAAGGAAGTCTTCAACCCAATTTATTGCCCCCTTGTGTATACCTGCGCCCTTTAATTTATGGATGAGTTTACCATGCGGAACCTTATCAAATGCCTTTTGAAAGTCTAAAAAGATCGCATCCACTTGCCTACCACTTTCACCCGATAAAAGTAAGTCATGTGTGAACAATCCTAATTGGGTCTCGCATGAGCGGGTTTTTCTGAATCCGTGTTGATTGTCACTTAAAAAGTTAATGTTATCAAGATGTCTCATTATGGAACTGACAATTATGTGCTCTAAAATTTTTCAACTTATTGAAGTGAGAGAAATGGGTCTGTAATTGCTGGGGTCCTCCCTGTCACCACTTTTAAAAATAGGCGTTATTTGCGCGGTTTTCCAATTCTTAGGGACTTTGCACTCAGTGAGTGATTTGTTAAATATAAATTCGAGATACGGGGCGATGTTAGGAGCTAAGTGTTTTAGCACACGAGCTGGTATATTTTCGGGACCCGGGGATTTGTTTGGTTTGATGTCTTTGAGCAATTTGGCAATTCCTTGCTCGTCCACTGTTATTTTTGTCATGGGTTCAGTATATATTGTTTCTTGGAGATACGCGGTGGCTACATCGTTCGTGAAGACGCTCTGGAAGAATTCGTTTAGAATGTTGGCTTTAGCTTCACTGTCAGTATGAATGATATTGTTGCAGTCCCTTAAGCAAGCCACGGTTTGTTGACCCCCATTTATTTCCCTAACATATGACCAGAAAGCTTTGGGGTCAGTGTTCAAATACTCGCAGAGTACTTTACGTTTAAAATCTTGCAAAGCGCTACGTAATTGTGTTTTAGTTTCAATTTTAGAGGATCTATACTTGTCCAAAAGCTGTTTATTGTCCAAGGGTGATGAGTTGAGACCTGCTTTCTTTACCCTAGAGTGTAACATTCTTTGCTTTCGAAGGGCTTTTTTAACCCTTTGTTGTACCACCTTGGGTCGCGATTTGCTTTAACGTATTTTACAGGGATGAAATCTGTTATTCCTTTTTGCATAATTTGGACAAACTTTGTCCAAGTTTCTTCCACGGTGGCAAGACTTAAGCGCGTTTTGAAATCGTGTAGTGAAGAGTTTAAATGGCTGGCAAAAGTTTCAAAATCTGCTTTGTGATAATTATAAATTTTTCTTTTTGGCTTGACATTCTTTTTTATTTCTACGTTCAAGTTGATAATAACAGATTTATGGTCACTTATACCCTCGTCGGTTGATACACTATTAATGCGTTCCGGTGTGTTCGTAAGAAATAAGTCCAATATGTTCTTTCCACGGGTGGGAGTGCGTACTGCTTGATGAAGCGAGTTTCTTTGAACCAATTTTAGTAAGGAATTGCAAGATTCGCGATCACGGGTCCGAGATTTAACGCTATTGCTATCCCAGTCGATACCAGGGAGGTTGAAGTCACCACCAATTATATTGATGCATTTATTATTTTTGCGTGTAAATTTATTTATTTGTTCATTGAGTGTATTAAGTGTTTGAAAATCTGAGTCTGGGGGTCTGTAGAAAGAGCATAAATTAATGTTGGGGTGATTGGATCGCAGTATGGTGCACCAAACACTTTCTATGTTATTATTTTCAAATGCAAGTTGTCTGCTTTCAAGATTACTTTTCACAGCCACGAAAACTCCGCCTCCGGGTCTTGTACATCTATCATGTCGGTAAACTGTAAAGTTTATTGGGAAAATTTCTTGGTCATTGATGTCATTACAAAGCCAACTCTCTGTGCCTAATATTATATCAGCCGAATGACATTGGATTATGTGCTCGAGATCCGCTATTTTATGTTTGAGGCTTCTGCAATTTAATACAAGTATATTTAGATTGTTTTTCTCTTGAATCACGCCCTTGTTTGTGTCTGACCGTAATTTACGACACCGTTGTGGAGAAGTGCATGTCAAATGTCTTTCTACGTCAATGCCAGGGTTGTCGGTTACTTTTACATGTAGGTTGTATGTTGTATTAAAACAAGTTTGTGTTTGTTCTGTTATTTTTGGGATCTGTGAGGCGTAACCTGATCTCAAGTGACAAAAAGCGCTGGATTCTACTTTATTTATCCCAATATATGACCTGCGCTCTTGCCTTCCAACTATGCTAAACCCTAGAAACGTGTTCGTGTAACCTACGCGCTACACACTGTGATGCCACGGCAGTATAATGGACCCCGGAGCGATTTAGGGGTACCCGACACGATGAGAGGACAGGCCTCAGATCAACGAAGTCCGCTCCGATTTCCCGACAGAATCCCAACAATCTCTCGTTTATACCCTCTATTCGGCTCCAAACGAGCCTTCCGCGGTCAGTACGTGGCACAATACTACAAATACTTAATTTAAGAGGAACCTTCAACTCTGCCTCAACCCGTTTCACCTCCGAACTGTAAAGTTTGTTGGGAAAATTTCTTGGTCATTGATGTCATTACAAAGCCAACTCTCTGTGCCTAATATTATATCAGCCGAATGATATTGGATTATGTGCTCGAGATCCGCTATTTTATTTTTGAGGCTTCTGCAATTTAATACAAGTATATTTAGATTGTTTTTCTCTTGAATCACGCCCTTGTTTGTGTCTGACCGTAATTTACGACACGTTTGTGGAGAAGGGCATGTCAAATGTCTTTCTACGTCAATGCCAGGGTTGTCGGTTACTTTTACATGTCGGTTGTATGTTGTATTAAAACAAGTTTGTGTTTGTTCTGTTATTTTTGGGATCTGTGAGGCGTAACCTGATCTCAAGTGACAAAAAGCGCTGGATTCTACTTTATTTATCCCAATATATGACCTGCGCTCTTGCCTTCCAACTATGCTAAACCCTAGAAACGTGTTCGTGTAACCTACGCGCTACACACTGTGATGCCACGGCAGTATAATGGACCCCGGAGCGATTTAGGGGTACCCGACACGATGAGAGGACAGGCCTCAGATCAACGAAGTCCGCTCCGATTTCCCGACAGAATCCCAACAATCTCTCGTTTATACCCTCTATTCGGCTCCAAACGAGCCTTCCGCGGTCAGTACGTGGCACAATACTACAAATACTTAATTTAAGTGGAACCTTCAACTCTTCCTCAACCCGTTTCACCTCCGAGTGCATCTCCTTAAAGGAGCGCAGGATCTCTTCAGATCCACGTTCTGAGGCGTCGTTTGTCCGCCGTAGCTGGTTCTTGATTAATGGATTTTTTTTGCGATTTATGACTTTAAATGTCTTTTTCGTGTTCGGTTTTACGTTTTACTAACTATACGGATTTACTATATTATTTGCAAAGGGCATAACTGTGTCACATCATTTTCACTTTAGAGTTCAAGACGAATCTTGGATTGAGATTGACATTATTATTCCAAATAAAGGAGAGTGACTTGTAACATTTCGGTCGGATCGAATTAAGAAGGAATCTCATTCCTATCGGTCGGTCACACACAATAGGGAGGAACCCACATTCCTCTATTTATTTATTCGACGAAAAGGACGGCTCTCCCCATGGATGTGATCTTAGGCGCCATCTACGTGCGTGCCTTGTGTAACGGGGGGGTGCAGTTTGGAGGTGGAATGCGCCCCCTGGCCAAGCCATCACCTTTGAGCGGACCTTGTTGCCCCAAATCCCCTCCCAGTCTCCATAGCAGCCCGAACTGCCTCCAAATCTCAAGAATATTGTCTTACGCACAGAATATGTTGTCTAGACTTCATTTTCTTTTCGAAGGAAGGAGAAATTCGGAATTCCTTCGCGATTTCAAAGCCATTCATCGCGAAAAGCGCATGTGCTGGTTTTCGAAGATACCTCTTCGGGTTACCGCCTGGTTTACCGTTGACGAATGAACTACGGGCGAAGAAACATTAAAACTCGCATGAGAGCCGTCGTTACGTGGTCTCTGCGTTTAAATATGTGGAGCCGGATAACTTATATATTGTGTGACCACCATCCATTGTTTAAGTAATGTGTCTATAGTATGTACATATATGTATATATAAGTTAAAAACACTTGAGGAAGGCACCGGGAAACCACCTCAATTATAATTACCATGACCAAATCAGGGACACGAGAGATATTGTCTTGGCAACTGCGGGACTCGGCCCAAGCGGCCGTGTGTCGTTCCCGGAAGCGGGGAAAGCACGGCTTCCGCGGTCGTCATCCCACAAAACCCTTGCATGGGAAACCCGACAACAACGGGACAGAAGACACAGAAGAAGAAGACGAAATTAGTTAGAATAGGAACAAGAAATATTAGGACAATGTTGAGGACAGGAAAATTAGAAAATATTAATGGAGTGAAGGAAAGAGGTAATATAGATGTTTTAGGTCTATGCGAGGTAAGATGGAAGGATAGCGGGGATTACTGGAGTGAGAATTATAGATTAATATACAGTGGCGGGGACGAGAGCCTCCGAGGGGTTGCCGTAATGTTAAATGAAGAGGTAGGAAGAGTGTAGTCAACATAAAACAAGTAACGGAATATTACTAGTAGAGATTAAAGCAGAGCCGAGGAACTTGGTCATTTTTCAGGTATACATGCCACCGAGTAACCCAAAGAGGAAGAAGTCGATAGTATGTACGATGAGTTACAGGATATAATCGCGTGTGTTCCTGCAGGGAAACATTTGATAGTGACCAGGGATTGGAATGCGAGGGTAGGCGAAGGAAGAGATGGTGGTGAGGTGGGGGACTATGGGTTAGGCAAGAGGAAAGAACACAGGGAGAAAGCAACTTAATTCTGCAGGAGACAGGGGTTAGTCATCACCAACACATTGTTTAGACACCACAAAAGGCGTAGGTATACATGGAAAATGCCAGGGACCCGGAAAGGTATCAGTTAGATTATATTATGGTTAGGCACAGGTTTAGGAACAGTGTGATAAATTCGCACAGTTTCACAGGAGCGGATGCGGACTCTGACCACACTTTAGTTGTTATGAAATGTAACGTCCGTTTCAAGAAGATAAGGCAAGGGTGGCGGGTTAGGAAATGGAATGTAGAAGCATTAAATGGAGTAACGAAGGAGTATCAGCAGGCTGCAGAGAAAATGATGGATGATGGTAAAGAACTGAGTACTATTGAATAACAATGGTAATGTATCAAGACAGTCATATTGAAAGCCGCAAAAGACACTATAGGAACTCTTAACGGGAAAAGGATTTGGAAACCATGGGTAACGGATGAGATGATTCAAAGATGGATGAGAGAAGAAGATGGAAAAATGTAAACACAGAGTTAGGCAAAATGAAGTACAAAGAGTTAAACAATAAATTGAGAGGGGCCACAAATAAAGCAAAAGAAAAATGTTGGAAAAGCCATGCGAGGATATGGAAAGTTTTCAGAATAAGGGGGAAATTGGTGCGCTATACAGCAAGGTCAAGTTATTATCGGGAGGTAAGAAGGCAAGATCTCTGCTAACAGTAAAAAATAAGTGAGGAAAGATAATAGTTGACCCAAAAAAATCCAAGAGAGATGGAAGGAATATATAGAAACCCTATATGGTAGAGAGGTTAGGGCGACAAGGTTGGACATAGAAGAGGAACACGACGTAGAAGAAGATAGCTTAGGTCCAGGCAAAATCCACGATGAAATATAAAGGGCATTAAGGAAGATTATAGAAATAAGGCCGTGGGGGTAGACAACATTCCTGTGGAACTGTTGAAATGTTTAGGAAAATGTGGGATGGAGACTTTATATGGACTGATTCATCGTATCTATGAGGAAGGAATCTGGCCGGAAGATTTTATCATATCAGAGATTAGTTCCTATTCCGAAAAAGATAAAGGCTATATCATGTGAGAATTACGGCAGAATAAGTTTGATATCCCACCCAGCTAAAGTTATTCTGAGGATCATCAACAAACAAAGAGAGAGTAAGGCAAATGATTACTTAGGGGATGATCGGTTTGGGCATAGGAAGGGAAGAGGTACGCGTGATGCCATTGCAGTAATGAGATCACTAATTGAGAGGAATATAGAATAGAGCCGGGACGTTTTTGCCTGTTTTGTAGATTTCGAAAAAGCGTTTAATAGAGTGAATTGGGAAAAATTAATGCGTGTATTGCAGAAAATAGGAATGGATTGGAGGGACAGGAGACTAATCCGCAACCTGTACATGTCTCAGACTGCTCAGGTGCGAGTGGGGAACGGAGAGTCCGGATGGGCAGTGTTAGGAAGAGGTGTAAGGCAGGGTGGCCCATTGTCACCGGTACTGTTCAACGTGTATGTAGAGGAAATGATTAAAGAGACATGGGAAGAACTGGAGGTAGGAATGAAAGTCGGAGGGGAATTCGTAAAATCGTTTAGGTTTGCTGATGACCAAGCATTAGTTGCTCAGTCAGCCAAGGGGTTGCAAACATTGCTGAGTGAATTGGAGGTTCAGTGCGATAAATAAGGGATGAGAATCAATATTAATAAAACAAAGGTTATACGATTTTCCAGAAAGAAAAAGGCTAAGCTAAATATTAAAATAGGCGGGGAAAAAATAGAGCAGGTAGAACAGTTTATATATCTCGGAAGTGTTTTGGACCAATACGGTCAAAGTGGTAGGGACGTAAGGAGAAGAATAGCAATAGCAATAGCAAGGAGGCTTTCTCAAAGAGGAGGGAGTTGATGACGGGGACATTGTGTAGAGAGGTTAAGATAAGACTTGTAAAAACTCTGATATGGAGCGTAGCTATGTACGGCGCGGAAACGTGGTCACTGAAGCAGGAGGATAAACGTAGATTAGAGGCTTTTGAAATGTGGGTGTGGAGAAAAATGGAGAAGGTGAAATGGACCGAAAGGAAAACAAATGAGGAAGTGCTGGAAATGGTGGGTGAGGAGAGGGGTTTCTTGAGGTAAATCCTACGGAGGCAGGAAAAATGGATGAAAGGCGTATTGAGCGGTAGTGGAATGTTAAAGAAGGTAATAGAGGGGAGAATGTTGGGCAAGCGAGGAAAGGGCAGGGACAGGATAGGGATGTTGGACGCGATGAAGTGAGGAAAGAGGTACACAGAGATGAAGAGGGGCCTGATGTAGATTAGGTTGGTGGATTGGGTTCAGGTTGGAGTTAAAAAGTGTTTATTTGGTAGTTGTGTCCATCCAAAATCCTACCTTAACCGGTAGATTACCTAATAATAAAAATATTAATTATATATATATGTAAATATTGAATAAAAATATATATCCATGGAAGTAATATTTGTTCGCAGTATGGCGGGTTTTCGCGTTTGAATATATATATATATATATATATATATATATATATATGTATGTATATATATAAATAAATAAATAAATAAATATATATATATATATCTATGCTGCGGAAGTACCTCCGAGAGCAATATAACTTTTGGACGGCAGAATAGAACACAGAATAAAACAGATAACACGTAAAAGGACACTCACACTGTAGATGATTTAAGCTTTCGGCCTACTCCAAGGCCTTCTTCAGGTCAGACTGCTGCCTTTTCCGTGTTTTCTGTTTTATTCTGTGTTCTATATATATATATATATATATATATATATATATATATATATATTCTTCTTCAGGTCAGACTCTCAGTGTGTCTGACCTGAAGAAGGCCTCGGAGTAGGCCGAAAGCTTAAATCATCTACAGTTTGAGTGTCCTTTTACGTGTTATCTGTTTTATTCTGTGTTCTATTGTGCCGTCCAAAAGTTATATATATATATATATATATTTGGATTCGCGAGTTCTCACTTCTATGTTGGTGGCTGAATCGGGTAGGGATTCTAGAACTGTTAGGGAAAAGCATTCGTCAAATGATACGTTGTTTGAACTTGCGTGGAAAGGGATAGGAAGAGAAGAGAGTGAAGCTGAATTACATGAGTAGCGGTGATTGTTCATTCGGATGGATAAGGCGGTAATGCATTCGCCTATGTAGAATGAGGTGCATTGTTTGCACGACAAAAGATAGATAATATTTTTTGAGAGGCAATTAGCGTGGGTACGGGGTGATGGGACAATGAGGAGATGTTTGGAGAGGGGAGCAGATCGGATTAGCAGACATGTTTTACATCGAGAGCGATTGCTGGTAGGGGATGGTGTGTGTGGTCGGGTGGAGCGGTAGATTTTATCCTGTAGGAGCTTTTCTGGGTAACCGCGTTTGTGGAGTGTATGGTGTAGATTGTGGAGGTATTTGTTGAAGGTAGCTGTGGTGTTGAAAATCCGATGTCCGCGGATAGAGAGAGAGTTGGGAATTGAGCGTTTGGTATGAGAAGGATGACTACTAGTATAGTGTAAATATTGTTGATGATTAGTGGCTTTGATGTGTACTGAAGTGGTGAATTTGTTATTGTGAATTGAGATGTATGTGTCAAGAAAGGTGATGGTGGAGTCTGAAATGGAAGAAGTGAATTTAACAGTGAAAGAAGAATTTACGGCCGATAAGAAATTGTCTAGAGACTCAGAACCGTGTGTCCAGAGCATAAAAATGTCGTCAATGTTGCGGACCCAGAAAAGAGGCTGGAAGGGCTTTTGTGAAAGGAAATTCTCTTCAAGGTGGCCCATGAAGAGATTTGCGTACGATGGCGCCATCCTCGTTTTCATTGCTGTGTCTTTCGTTTGGAGATAAAAACAGTTTTGGAAAGAGAATGCATTTTTGGTCAGGACGACAGTGGCGAGATTGAGGAGAAATTCGGTCGAGGGGCACTGGGGTGGGGGGCGTAGAGAAAGATAGTGTCGGAGGGAGGATAGGCCTTCTGCATGGGGAATAGAATTATAGAGGGAGGTGACGTCGATGGTGGCCATAAACAGGTTGGAGGTGGAGGGAATGGAGACAGAGTTTAAACGGTGGAGGAAGTGATACGTGTCTTTCGTGAAGGAGGGCAATGAGAGTACGATAGGTTGTAGGTGGTGATCAAGGAATGCGGAGATTCTTTCGGTGGGAGAGTTGAAACTAGAAACTATAGGGCGACAGGGGATGTTGGGTTTGTGTATTTTTGGGAGGAGATAAAACTGGGGTGTTCTGGGGTTTGGGGGTGAGAGTAGGGATATGTCTTGGGAGGTGAGGCCTTCTTCTGGTCCAAATTGGAGGAGAAGAGACCGAATTTCCATTTGGAAGGTTGGAGTAGGGTTGTCGGTGAGAGTGGTATAGGTGGATGTGTCGTTGAGGTGACTGAGGGCTTTGGAAATATAGTCTTGGGTGTTTAAAATTACGACTGAGGAGCCTTTATCGGCGGTAGTGACCACGATGTTGGGATTGGCCTGTAGGGTTTTAAGGGCATGACGTTCGTTTGTGGAAAGGTTATTTTTTGGTTTTAGAGATTGTGTGAAGGATTTATTAGAGACTTTTTGGAGAAGGAGGCCTATGAATATTTCCACGGGATGATTACTAGGCAGGGGTTTTGGCTCATGAGTGGAGACCGGGCGGAATTTGTTGAGTGCGGGATTGGTTTTAATTTGACTCGAAGAGTTACTTTGCGATTTCCAAAATGCGCGCCAACGAAGGTTTCGGCAGAAATTGAGTGTGTTGGTGAGTAGATTGATTTGGTTGATTTTTGGTGTGGGAGAGAAGGATAGGCCTTCACTTAGTACGGAAATTTCGTTCTTAGACAGGCTGGTGTTGGAAAGGTTCACAATGTCATGAGAATTGTCATAGGGGGGGGAAGAGTCGGAACCCTTCGGTGGTGGTTGGCGCCTGGGAAAAACCGGAGTACCTTTGGGAAGAGGGGGGAGGTTGTAAATGCTTTGGAGGTCGTGTATGTATTGAAAGAGTGGGGGTGGTTTGGGAGGAGGTGGCGGGAAATAGTAAGAGCGCGGAAGTTTGAGACCCACTTGGAAGAAAGAAATGCAGAGATTTGACAACTTTGTATGGAGACGTTGCCGTTGCTGTTGGAGGGAACGTAGGGCAGATGAAGCTATGGCGTTGAGTTTTGGAATTAGGTGTGGAGCAGGCATGGAAATTATTTTGGAGAGAGAAAATAGGTTTGATATGTGTTGTTCACGAATTTGTTGGTACTGCGTTAGAATAAGGTGGGCATATTCTAAAGATTTTTGGTAATTGAATGTATTAAGTTGCGGGTGGATTTCAGGAGGGGCAGCAGATAAAGGTAGGGAAATGACTAGACCGTTGGGAACGATTCCTAAGGACAAGCATGAGGTGAGAAACTCGGTGTGACTGGTGTATTTGTCGAGTTTATATGCGTGACGGCGAAAATTTCGGAACCAAGATGAAATAGGAGAAGAGTGGCTCATATTATGGTGATTGGAAAGGATCTGGGAAAAGAAATTGGAAATAAAGGAAGGTAGGCGTGAAGGAAAGGATAGCACAGTCACGTTGGAGCAGGATCAGCAGCGGAAATTTTGATGCTGGATCCAACGACGAACACAGAAGAGACATGAACAATAGCTAGGAAGCTTGATATATCGATGATGTGGAAGTACTCACGAGAGCAATATAACTTTTGGACGGCACAATAGAACACAGAATAAAACAGATGACACGTAAAACGACACTCACACTCTACAGTGTGAGTGTCCTTTTACGATGATTTAAGCTTTTCATCCTATATTTCCGATCCTTTAAAATTCCCACCATTAACCGCCATCTTTAATTTCTTTCCCAACAGTCCCTAAACCTTCTGCCCCCCCTGCCCTCCCCAGGCACTCTTCCCTCAAAACCTCTCTCTGACCTAAAGAAGGCCTCGGAGTAGGCCGAAAGCTTAAATCATCTACAGTGTGAGTGTCCTTTTACGTGTTATCTGTTTTATTCTGTGTTCTATTGTGCCGTCCAAAAGTTATATTGCTCTCGTGAGTACTTCCGCATCACCGATATATAACCATAAACACTGAATTCAATTGTGATGGTAGAGCTCACCCGTGTACCAAGCCCGACGGCGTGTGAATATTCACACATCAGGGTAGGGGGGCCAGTTCCTTTTCCTGTGCCGGTTATGGTTTCCCAGGAAGATCTGGTACCCGAAAAATCAATTAGCTTGGGTGGAGCTGCAGGTTTCCAGAGTGCCTTGCCCGGGAATCGAACCCGGGACCCTCCGGTCAGTAGTCCCACTAGACCACCGCGACCCGCCATCGATATATATATATATATATATATATATATATATATAAATAAAACAGATAACACGTAAAAGGATACTCACACTCTAGATTATTTGTGCTTTCGGCCTACTCCAAGGCCTTCTTCAGGTCAGACTGAGAGGTCTTGAAGGGAGAGTGTCTGGGGAGGGAAGAAGGGGGGCGGGAGTTTTAGCGACTGCTGGGAAGGAAATGAATGATGTCGGTTAAGGGTGGGAAATTTAAAGGATCGGAGGTGAGAACTCGCGAATCTGCATACATCCTATATTTCCGCCTTCGTTGACCACTGCTTCCAACCTTTAGTTCACTCATTATCCTCCTATGTCAAAGATACCTACCACTTCCTCAATCAGCTCCACTCAATTTCCTCCCACTCCTGACACCAAGATCACAATGGCCACAGTCGATGCCACATCCCTCTGCACCTCCATTCACCCTCGAACTCCAAGCACCGATTTTCTGATTGACCTTTCTAATTTCATCCTCACCCGTAATTCTTTTTCTTTTAATAACCACTTTTACCTCCAAATCAAGGGCTGTGTCAAGGGAAGTAGATTCAGCCCGTCATACGCTAACCTCCACCTCGGTGTCCTGGAAGAGAAGTTCCTTTCCAGTTACCCTCTTAAACCCCTTCTGTGGCTCCGGTACCTTGATGACATCTTTCTACTCTGGCCACATAACATAGACTCCCTCAATTCCTTCATCTCCCAACTCAATAGTTCCCCATCTCTTTCTTTCACCTCCAACATCTCATCTCTCACCTTCACCTTCCTCACAGATCACCTTCCTTGATATTAATATTTCCCTAACTAATAACAAATTTCTGACCTCGGTACATACTAAGCCCACTAATAAACAAAAATACCCTCATTTTAACAGCCTGTTTTGTAGATTTCGGAAAAGCGTTTGATAGAGTGAATTGGGAAAATTAATGCGTGTATTGCAGAAAATAGGAATGGATTGGAAGGACAGGAGACTGTTCCACAACCTGTGCATGTCTCAGACTTCTCAGGTGCGAGTGGGGAACGGAGAGTCCGGATGTTAAGTAGAGGTCTAAGGCAGGGTTGCCCATTGTCACCGGTGCTGTTCAAAGTGTATGTGGAGGAAATTATTAAAGAGGCATGGGAAGAACTGGAGGTGGGAATGAAAGTCGGAGGGGAATTCGTAAAATCGGTTAGGTTTGCTGATGACCAAGTATTAGTACTCAGTGGGCCAATGGGTTGCAAGCATTGTTGAGTGAATTGGAGGTTCAGTGCAATAGATATCGGATGAGAATCAATTTTAATAAAACAAAGGTTATTCGATTTAACAGAAAGAAGAAAAAGTCTAAGGTAAAAATTAAAATAGGAGGGTAAAAGTTGAGTAGGTAGAACAGTTTACATATCTCGGAAGTGTTTTGGACCAATACGGTCAAAGTGGTAGGGACGTAAGGAAAAGACTTGCGCTAGGTAAGGAGGCTTTCTCAAGGAGGAGGGAGTTGATGACGGGGACATTGTGTGGGGAGGTTAAGAAAAGACTTGTAAGAACTCTAATATGGAGCATAGGTATGTACGGCGAGGAAACGTGGTCGCTGAAGCTGGAGGATAGACGTAGATTGGAGGCTTTTCAAATGTTGGTGTGGAGAAGAATGGAGAAGGTGAAATGGACCGAAAGGAAAACAAATGAGGAAGTACTGGAGATGACGGGTGAGGAGAGAGGTTTGCTTGGAGTTACAAAATGTTAATTTGATAGTCGTGTCCATCCAAAAAACTACCTTAACCGGTAGATTACTTAAAAAAATATCAAATACGAATAGTTTAGTAATCCTAAGTTTAATTTTTTGTAAGTTTTCTAAGCAAATTGTTTCCCTGGTTGTTGGGGGGTGGCTGTGATTCCAATTAATGCGCGGAGTGCGTGGGCGTTCGTGCATACCCCGAATGGAGGTGGCCTCTCGACTCAACTCGGCGGGAATGTGTGGCGAAAAAAGGTGGCAGTGTAGATCCGTGGCCGTTGGAGCGAGAAATGGGATCGAGGGACGACTTCCGCCCACAAAAAGTGTTCCGCGCGAAGGAAGTCTTCCGCCGGAGGAATCGCTCCCGGGGACTTCACCATCGGTTCTGCGGCTCGTGGTTAGTTTGCAGTAAGTCTTAGACATGTTCGGTATAATGGGTCTGAGTGTAGAGTTAACTGGCCAGGCAAAAATTAGGATCGAGAGAGGCGTTTTGAGTCAAAGTCCAGGCCTGCCATCGAGCGCAAAGAAAAACGGAGCATGGCGAAAGTGCGTTTTTTTGCTTTCATCGATTCTCGTTAACTGTCGACAGACTTTCGGGAGTGCTGGTGCCTGCATATGCATAGTTTAAACCGAATGGTTAAATATTTCAATGATCGTGTGATGAACGGTTAATCCTCCTCCGTGCTGAAACAAGCGCAAAATAATTCCTATTGTCGCGTCGGATGCTCTTTCAAACTTGTTGGCCCAGTATGCAAATGATACTGGGTAGAGGTTAGTTCCGTGCGGAAGTAACATCACACATTTCTGTCTTTGTTGAACGTGAATATTAAATAATGCAATTCTTTATTGTGGTTTAAATATTTGAAAAAATGGACAATAAGCAAATTGGTTATCGGCACCCATGCTTTGTTGTGCGTAGTGGTTACGTTTCTCGTCCGAAAGGCTTGGGTGATATGCTTATATTCGTGATTCTACTGTTTGGCAATAAAATCTCATAAATGTTACAATGTTTTTATTAGACATAAACTGGCTACCGTAATTTCATTGTTAAATAAATCCAAATGATTTAATTAATATATTAAAAAAATTAATGACAATAGAAAGACTAAATGATTTATATTAGAAAGTAATGATTATAAACATTTAATTAATTTATTAAATTAATAATTATTAATGATACCAATATCTCTATCCACATTTTTACGTTGATATACTATATCTGGCCTGATTTTCACTTGTTGGCTTCCTTTTTTTCCCGAGGTCCAAGAAATTTATTGACTGGTTCACTCCCATTTCCATAGTGAAATTAATTGAATTATGCCTGTTGTTAAGGAACTGCACAAATTGGCTCAACTGCCTTTCACTACCACACCAACAACATAGTATGTCGTCCACATACCTATACCAATAGACGATGTTCTTAATAAGTTTTTCGTTGGAATCAAACAGCTTTTCTTCAAAAAAGTCCATAAAGACTTCGGCTAACAGGGGAGAGAGAGGGGAGCCCATGGCAAGATTGTAATGCGACTTATGTGGGACAGACTGGACGAAATTTCGCCACACGCATCAATGAGCATCGGAAATGTTATGCGTTAGGCAACACCACATCCATCTTTGCCACCCACCTCTTGGAGAAGAACCATTCCCCGGATTTTGAATTTAAGCCGTTGCATAAATTCGAAAAGAGCAAGAAATTGGACGCTCTCGAGAGTTTAGAGATTATCCAACGGAGAAACCAGAAGATAGAGCTACTTAACGACATTCAGTTCCTCTCTTGCCCCTCCCCACTTTTGTCTATTAACTTCCCTCAGTGACCATTATGGCGACACCTTCCCCCCCCCCCCCCCACCCGAAGAATGAGCTGCCCGCACTTCGGGGGTTCCATTGGTTTTTCCTGCCTTTCTTTGTATGACAAAACCCCACCCCCCCTTCCCACCCGCTCCCTCCTCCCCTGCCACCCCTCCTTGGTATATATATCCTTTCTCCTTGCACTCTCCCTCACCTGAAGATGATACAGTGTATCGAAACCATGGTCGGCAATAAAGTTTTAACTGTGGAAAATTGCAACGAAGTTTTCATTATGTCTCGATTCCACAATATCTCGCCTGATTCTTCACTTTTCAAACCTACGGATTTTACGAATTCCCCTCCGATTTTCATTCCTACCTCCAGTTCTTCCCATGTCTCTTTAATCATTTCCTCTACGTATACGTTGAACAGTACCGGTGACAATGGGCAACCCTGCCTTACCCCTCTTCCTAACACTGCCCATCCGGACTCTCCGTTCCCCACTCGCACCTGAGCAGTCTGAGACATGTACAGGTTGCGGATCAGTCTCCTGTCCCTCCAATCCATTCCTATATTCTGCAATACACGCATTAATTTTTCCCAATTCACTCTATGAAACGCTTTTTCGAAATCTACAAAACAGGCAAAAACGTCCCGGCTGTATTCTATATTACTCTCAATTAGTGATCTCATTACTGCAATGGCATCACGCGTACCTTTTCCCTTCCTATGCCCAAACTGATCATCCCCTAAGTAATCATTTGCCTTACTCTCTATCCTTTTGTTGTTGATCTTGAGAATAACATTAGCTGCGTGGGATATCAAACTTTTTGTTCTGTAATCCTCACATGATATAGCCTTTGTCTTTTTTGGAATAGGAACTAACACCGATCTCACAAAATCTTCCGGCCAGATTCCTTCTTCATAGATACTACGAATCAGTCCATATAGGGCCTTCTTCCCGCATTTTCCTAAACATTTCAACAGTTCTACAGGGTTGTTTGTCCACCCCCACGGCCTTATTTGCTTTCGTCTCCTTAAAGGCCCTTTCTATTTCATCGCCGAGTATTCCTGGACCTAAGCTATCTTCTTCTACGTCATGTTCCTTTTCAACGTCTAACCTTGTCGGCCTATGTTCTTTACCATACAGTGATTCTATATATTCCTTCCATGTATTATGGATTTTTCCTGGTTCAACTATTATCTTACCCCACTTATCTTTAACTGTTAGCACAGATCTTGCCTTCTTACTTCCCGATTATAACTTAGCCTTGCTGTATAGAGCACCAAGCGCCCTTCTTCTGTAAACTTTCCATATCCTCGCATTGCGTTTTCCACCATTCTTCTTTTGCTTTATTTGTGGCCCTTCTCAATTTATTGTGTAACTCTTTGTACTTCATTTTGCCTAACTCTGTGTTTAAAGTTTTCATCTTCTTCTCTCATCCATCTTTGCAATCATCTCATCCGTTACCCATGGTTTCCTTATCCTTTTCCCGTTAACGGTTCCTATAGTGTCTTTAGCGGCTTCCAATATCCCTTTCTTGATACATTCCCATTTTTCTTCGATAGTACTCAGTTCTTTACCGTCATCCATCATTTTCTCTACAGCATGCTGATATTCCTTCCTCGTTAATCCATTTAATGTTTCTATGTTCCATTTCCTAACCCGCCGCCCTTGCTTTATCTTCTTGAAACGGACGTGACATTTCATAACAACTAAAGTGGGGTCAGAGTCCGCATCCGCTACCGGGAAGCTGTGCTAATTCATTACACTGTTCCTAAACATTTACCTAACCATAATATAATCTAACTGATACCTTTCTGAGTCACCTGGCATTTTCCATGTATACCTACGCCTTTTGTGATGTCTTAACCATGTGTTGGTGATGACTAACCCCTGTCTCTTGCAGAATTCAATCGCTTTCTCCCCGCGTTCATTCCTCGTGCCTAACCCGTAGTCCCAGACCTCACCACCCTCTCTTCCTTCGTCTACCGTCGCATTCCAATCCCCCATCACTATCAAATGTTTCCCTGCAGGAACGCACGCGATTATATCCTCTAACTCATCGTACATCCTATCGACTTCTTCCTCTTTGTGGTTGCTCGGTGGTATGTATAACTGAACAATGACCAAGTTAGTCGCTCTGCTTTAATATCTACGAGTAAAATTCTATCAGTTGCTTGCTCTATGTTTACTACGCTTCTTCATACCCCTTTATTTAATATTACGGCAACCCCTCGTTGGCTCTTGTCCCTGCCGCTGTATATCACTCTATAAAACTCACTCCAGTAATCCCCGCTATCCTTCCATCTCACCTCGCAGAGACCTAAAACATCTATATTACCTCTTTCCATCTCTCGCCTAATATTTTCTAATTTTCCTGTCCTCAACATTGTCCTGGCGTTCCATGTTCCTATTCTTACTACTTTCGTCTTCTTCTGTGTCTTCTGGCCTGCTGCTGTTATTTCTTCCCTTCAGGGGTTTCGTGGGATGACGATTGCGGAAACCTTGCCTTCCCCGCTGCCGGGCACGACACACGGCCCCTTGGGCCGAGTTCTGCAGTTGCCAGGACTCAATTTATGTTTTGCGTCCATCATTATTTTCTTGGGAATGATAATTGAAGTGGTTTCCCGTTGCCTTCCTCAATAGTGTTTTTAACGTGACACCATCACTTAATGGCCGCCCCACTGGGGTCAGACGCCATTGCAGCCGCCTTACTGAGGAACAGACGCTGCGTGGACTACCTTTCGTCTGGCTCCTAACCTTCGACCTATCTGGCATGGGTGACCCTTCCAGGAGCAATTATATTTACTCCCGCCAGCACAGCTCTAGGGGTTATCGTAACACACAAGCCCTTCCACCACGACAAGGTTGTAGTCCAAGGGAGGGTAATTATATATGTAGAACTCCAATTTGTATGACCCTGGGTTCAGCTATTCCCCTATTTTTCTTTCAAGTACCTTCCACGGCATTATCTATTTGGATTCCTAGAATTAGGGATTTGGCAGCTTGGCCATATTCCATGTCGCTGTGGTTTAGTGTTTCGCGAAAACCGTTTCAAATCTGTAAACGGAACAAAGCAAGTCAGGCAATGGAGGAGAGGACCACCGTGTAAGGACCCCCGTGGAGGACCTTGCTTTGTCGCCCCGTGAAAGGCCTTGCTCGAATCGGAAGGCGGCTTCTGGGAGACGGCGGAATGGAGAAAGTTGTTCGCTTGGGTCGGGGCAGCCAACCGCTGGCGGGCGAAAGTCTGACCTTCTTCCCGTGCCGCGGTCTGTGACCACTCTTTCCAACTGCGCGAGCAGCTGACCCCTTTTCCGACGCACCCCTCCCCCCAAACTCCCACGTGACCTCCTCGCCTTGGTTGACCCCGTGCGGTTGAGATGACCACCCCACTTCATTCAGTCGCCCTTCTGCTGCATCCCTCACTCACTCTCGGCGGGAAGATCAAAGGAGATCGCCGCGGTCTATCCCTCCCTCTCACCCTGCCTGGGATTCTTTTTCCGCCAACTAGTGGAAAGGTTAATGGAACCTAAGTCCCATTTTTTCTCCTTTGTCACAATTTTTTAAAATATGGAGAGAGAGAGGGATAGAGTAGGCAGAATGGGAAAGGCGACAAAGAATTTCTCGTGCGACGGAAGAAACACGTACTGCCGGATAGAAGTACTCGCTGGGGCACGGGTAAGGGTACCGTATGCGTGAAGTGTACAGGTATTTTCGTGTGAATGCGATGGGCAGGGGCGGCAAAGGAAAGGAGAAAGTTGGAGGTGATGGAGGTGCAGTGCTCTGAAGAAGAATGGTGAAAAGGAAGCAGAATGCTTAGCGAATGAGGTGCTTGGAAGGGAGGTGAAGCGGAGCCATTTGGAGAAGGCAGGGACGGGTGTCGTAAGGAGGGCCCGCGATCATGATCGCCATTCCTGCTCCCCCCGACTCCTCTCGTCGGCGGCGGCGGCGTCCAGAGAAATGGAAATCGAGAGACGTGGAGCGCGAGGAGAACTTCGCTGCGAGAAATTCGAAGGGCAAGTGGATGCAGGACATGCAAACACTGAGAGAGGCGACGTAATGTTAACGACCAGCATTTGATGGGCAGAAGAATGAGCGACATGCGTAAACCTCTGCGTACATAGACCGAGGATGGACATGTTGTACTGAATCAATGGAGGCAGCAATTGTGCGAAGGTGAAGAATCGATGTGGATGTTGTTTTGAGGTTTAGTGCCGTGTTAAGTGGGTAGTGGAAGCGTACGAGCGATGCTGGGTGTCTGTTGCACATCCAACTGAAATCTCCCTCAAGGGCTGGACTCAATTATTCATAAAAAACAATATTCTCCAATGTTTTTATGACCATCTGCATCCATTGCTTAAATTGCATTGCGCATTTAGTTTTCCTTCGTCGGACAATTTCATCCATTTGTGAAATAAAACATCTCCGTAATCATGCCGGCCAATCCAATCGGAGCCATTCAAGCCATTCTTTGGGTTTATTAAAAAATGCTTCGCTACATTATTTGGATCACCAAGATAGATTATAAGTTCGCATTATGTCACGATGTTGGTCTCCCCTTTGTTTCCATAGCAAAAAATGACTCTTTCGTCAGCTCGTCCTCTTCTCTGATCGGATTGGACATTTAAAATATTTGGTAATGTGCCAAGTGTCGTCTGTTTGATACCTGTTAGCCTGGTATTAATTTTTAGTGCTTTAAAAGCAACTTTTTAAGCTTATATGATTCGCCAATTAGAGAATGGGTCGAACTAATGAAATTTTGGTAATTTAGGGCCAAGTAGTCATATTATTCGTGGTCGTCACGCACCGTATTAAGGGTTGAGGTCACAGTTACAACGTAAACCTGAAATGATATTCGTCATAACGGATATCGACTGTCACGTAGTTCTACCAACTTCTATTATCTCTTTTTACCAAAAAAATCATGTATTTTGAATAATATGGAAGTTCTTTATTTCACCGCCGGGAATAAAACTGGGATGGAACTTGTTATCTAACGCATCTTCCTTAGGTACTTTCATAAGTCGAATAACACTCCGTTTTCATTGTTTAAAATTCACTCAAGCATCTATGAACACATATAAATCCATTTTAAGGTTTTAGAACGACCCCTACCTTGTTATTTTTTTACTTATTAGGTCATAAAATGAAATGGGTATTATTTATCATTTATAGGCATCGGGCAAAACTCTAAGGGCTATCCCGCTCTCGTGAGTGGAAATAAGCATTACTATTTTAAGCATGAAGGGGCACCATAGCTTTTTGGAAAAACGTACATTTAACTATTTATTGAAATACTTTCATTTTTTATGAAAAATATGTTCAATCCTTTGTCGCGTTATCTCGGTGTGAAAGTAATTGCTTGACATTATTTTGCTTATTCCTAGAATGGGAATGGCTGACTCAATTCCGTTAGGCCTAGTTGATGTGCTTATCGGTTTAAAGCGATTATGTCTATCATTTGGTGCCGAAGGATCATTGTGAATGTTTTATGATTTATTGAGACGGCATGTGAAAGTTTTCTGATAAATTTTTAATGCATAGCTGTTGAGAAACTTTAGCTTTGCGTTGCCTGACACTGGTAATGAAATTTGCTTTCATCTCGAACACGTATATACGCCCGGTGATATAATACTCGACTTTTAATTCTAATTCGTGCGATTACCAAATGAGTTGTTCTCCCAACGAATTAGGCATCTAATCTAGTTTCTAGATATTGCTATGATTCTTCATATTAAGTAGATCTCGGGCACACCCCCTGATTGTTTCTTCAAATGGAATTTTATAGTGTAATATGGGATAAAGGAATAAGGATAGTTTATGAATTTCTGCGAATATAGCCATTTATATGCCACGTTTTCCCCTGACCACGCTAACTAAATGGACCTTTAATTTTAAATGTCACTCAAGAGATGGGGTATTAAACAAGACAATACATTTCGTAAGGGGGATCGGGATGGTGCTGTGGCTAACGTGCTGTCTCTAGCAATAGGGGCGTAAGAAAAAGAAATGCGTGGGAAAGTTAGCTTTTTCAAAGGCAAATGAGTTGGTAAAAAGGGCATTGAGTATGGATGTTAAGAAAAGGCTCGTAAAAACTTTAATTTCGAGCGTATTTACGTATGTTGTAGAAACATTAAATCAGGACGATAGGCGTCGATTGGAGACTTTTATGGATATGTTGGTGTGGAGAAGGAATGGGAAAGGTGGAGTGGACAGAAAGGAAAACAAATGAGGAAGTGCTAGGCGTGGCGAAAGGGGTGGGGAGGGATCCATTTGTAGAGATGTTCGAAGAGCGATTTGAATAGCAACGGGATGCTAAAGACTGTGATAGAGGGATAGAGAATGTTAGCAAACGAGGAAGGGGTGAGAATAGGATAGGGATGTTGGATGGGATGCAGGGAGGAAGGAAGTATTCGGAATTCATGAACAGTTCAGTGTAGTGGAGAATGCAAGGTTGTATTTTTTTGGAGGATGCCAAGGAGCAGTTTAGCAGTAGTTGGCGTCCATCCCGCTTAACCGATTGGGACTTCCTTCAAACTCTCACCAGCATGCCACCAATTCAGCATTCGACCAATTTCTCCCATGTGCTCCGGGATGCAGCTTCAAACTATGGTTTAACTCATCTGGAGCTGAATGCCACTTATTTATGCCTTGAAGGCTTTTTTCTTATGCTGACTGCGTTTTTATAATTACGTGATCTTACGGTCTCAGTTTCAAGAAATGGCCGTTTTGGTGGCATTAATTTCAATGGAATGCGGATGCGTGTCTTCCTCTTCCACATCCAGATGTTTCTCGCGGTTTGACTTCAATATTGCAGAAATTAGTGTCCCAAGTGATGGCGGGAAAGATTCACAATTTGGGGTATGGTTGGTGATATGGAGATGTGGGTACCTAATAAGATTTTTTTCGAGACGCCTTCAGGTTCTAAGGTCTCATGTTATTTTACTGACGAACTACTTACACCAGAAAGTTGAAACTCCTGTTATTTCACAGAACTATCCCCTAATAAATGTCTATGACCTCCGAGAGCGCCTTCGCACATGTTCCTTTTGCTCTCTATGATGTTCGGCTTTCTTCTTTGGACTGTCCAACGCCCACGACCGCAATTCCCAATATATGGACACCATTGCCATATGTGCCTAACTCAATCGACGACGAATTTAGACGTGTGGGCCAAACCACGCGCGAAAGGAATACGCGGTTGATGTCACGGTATTCTCGTACACTCAGGGACGCTATTGAAAACGCTTCTCATTCCAGCGGCACATGGGCCCTGAATGATGTGGCCATCAATTATTACTTTATTCATAAAGAGTTTCCGCTTGTTCTAAGCTCAACCAAAGCTTCCTACCCACTCCCAGTTCCGAGAAAGCAACTGGATGGCCTTAGAAGGTGAACGAATGTGATTGGTGAATATACCCTTGGCTATTATATCACCACTTGGCGGCTTACCATTATATATCGATTCTATTGGCCGTTGCCCTCACTCACTAGTAATCTTTATGTGCCCATACCAATTTGAAATTCATGTATCATTACTAAAAGCTACATTTGATTTTTTTAATATTAACGAAATTAAATATATTCCAGAAAATAAGTACGTCTTACAAAGTACGATCTAACTGAATGCATGTTATGAAATTCTAAAACGGTAGTCAGTAATAAAAGAAAAATATTTGATACTCTAATTGTATGCTTATTTCAATGAAAACTTTGATGAGGAAATGCCGACGCCATCTTGCTAATCACGAAATGTCCGTCGGGTGGAAAGCGGGAGATGAATTTAGCTGAATGATCATTTCGGAACGTCAGCAGTCATTTGTCGAGGCAAATTAACTTGATGATTCACGCAAACTATTTATCTATTGCATCGTTTGCTCCCTTCATTTAATCTCCAATCACTATGTTTCTTCCCGCGCATAATCCCCCTCGAATTAGTTGGAGGGGGAGGGCAGCGATTACGTCATATCCGGTGCGGCCGTGACATGTGCTCGCCCCTCCCTTGCCCCCTGGCTTGGAGGAGAGAGGAATTATTGTGTCTGGTGAGTGGGCCACGTGTGCGCATTGCCCCCCCCCCCTTAATCAACCTCCCACGTGACTTGGATGGACTCTTCCAACGGAGGGGAGGTGGGGAATGCCGGTGGACTCGCTCTAAAGCCAGTTAGTTCGTGGGCCTCAACTGCTGCAATCACTGGTGAATTAAGACGGATTCAGCTACATACGCATTCCGTTGACCCGGAAGAGCTATCGCATTGACCCGGAAAATGCTCATTGCTCCTGGCATTGCTACCCATGCATCAGATAGGTCTGGGGGTCGGAGCGAAAACAAAATGCCTATTACTCTAGGGAGGTGCTTGAAGCTGCGTCTGACCCGAGTGGCGCGCCTATTTAAAAGTATGTAATGGCATCGCACGAAAAACGTGATTGAGGAAGGCGATGAGTAAACACCTCTGTTATCTTTTCATTGGCAAAAGGCAGACGTTGACAAACAGACAACGAATCCTGAGGGCTCTAAGGACTCGGCTCACTGGGGTTGCGGGTCTTTTGGGTTGGCTTCCTCGGTCGTCATCACATAAAATCCTTACATAACCAAGAGGGAGAGTAGAAGATGCTAGTCTTTAGGGGTCGTCGAAAACCTACCGTAATGACGTTTAGTGTGATTAATTAATTGCCACCTACTACAATTTCTTCCATTCGCGACCTAAAATCAACTCAATGAAGTTTTCGTAAGACTCGTGTTATTCCAGTCAAATACGTAGGTCGCTGGAGTACTTCTGACAGGAGGGCTGGAATTTTATACCGGCTGGCACATCAGAACACCTTCTGTTCCACCCAACTTGTTTGGCTTTTAGGACCCCGTATCTTTAGTTAGAAACCGATTAGTGCCTCAGAAAATAAGGAACTGCAACCCTCACGCCTCCATATCAAGCACTGATATAACATCTGGATTTAACGGGGGCGCACAAGGGGGTTGTGTGGATGATGGTGCCCTGTAACGTTTAAGACCAGCCTTCTTAATGTCCACTGCTGTGGGTCAATAGAAAGGGGTATAATGTCTAACGAGATCATCTACAGGGCAAGACTTTGAATATGAATTAGACAGGGACAGTTTAAGTGTATGAGGTCAAGCCAGGTCACCTTGAAGGCCCTTTACATCAGTCCGTGAAAGCTCTTTTGAGTTCTCTTTCAAGTCCAGATATCGAAAGACGCATTGGTAGCTACAATCTTATCGCCGTACTAGATAGAAAATAAATAGGAAAATGATTATTTGTCCCTCGTGGCGCTTTCACTTCCACCATGTGCATCCAATGCGCATGTCTTCAGGTGTGCGCTCTGATTATTCACTTCTCAATCGCGCTCCAAATCGCCTTTGCCGCCTCCTGTGCTACTCAGAATTGTTCTTCCTTTGCAATGTCTTTTGTCAACTTAATCGTCAAATAATCCATCTCCAGCACTAGGTTCCTATGGTTATTGTTTCTTCTCTGGCCTTCTTTTCCAACGATTCAATGTTTCCTATCCATGGTGTGTCACACCACGCCAATCGTTCTTACGAATTACTTCCACATTTGTTCACTTAAATCCATTCGTTGCAATATTAACATCTACTTCTATCTTTCCGTAGTTATCTTTTTACTCATTTGCCCAAAGTCTAGGCAACGGTAAACAATCTACTTAATCTTTTGTCAGGAGTAATGTAAGTGAGAAAATAATGCTGTCGTCGAGAATGGTACGATATGACAAATGTTGTCACCGATTTGTCACCTAAGCTAAGTCGCCTGTCTTCCCTGTACTAAATCGTTGATTGGAAATTGAATCCGTGTCGCGTTCGTCCACCTCTCGCAACCAGAAACATGGGGGGCGTTAATTATGAAAAAAGACACTGTCGAGGGAGTTTCGCTTGTGCAAAAAATAGGGCGCCAGCGAAGCGACGCGAAAAGAAAGGGTCCACTGCGCCCCCGCCCACTCCCGAACCTCGTCTTCCCCTTCTAAGGACGCCCGGAGGGGTGTGGTGAGGAGCCGCGGGGGTCGAAGGGGGGTCCCCGGAGAATAGGAATAAGGCGCCGCTCCGGCCGAACCATTTAAAAAATGTCATGGAGTCAACCGAGGACAGAGCGGCCGTTGAACGACGGATCCAGACTCCAGCCGCAGTGGTTCGAAAAAGGATTTCCCTGCAAATTGATGCGAATTCTTTGACAATTCCATCGGTATTTAATTCGTTGTGTTTATTTGAAAAATAGATATAAATACGTGTTCCAGAAAGAATACATGCAATTAAAAACAAACCTGTTGTTTTACAAAATTTGAAATAAGAATTTAAGGTAAAAGCTACAAAAAGGACTTTCAAAATTCAAATTGTAATTTTTCTGGCTGAATCATCAAATATAAGATTGATAAGGGAAAAATTATATTGATAAAGTTTGCCGTATTAATTATCGTTTTCTTTAAAAGAAAGCGTATAAGGGACAGCTATTTTCTAACACCAGAAATGTCCAATGCAAAAACTGCAGAGTGTAAAATATTTTTAAAATTTTAAACTCTGAAATTGTTGCATTGAAATGCATGATAGCGGATGATCCCGTTAGAAGTTACTGTTGCGGCATCTCGCGCAGTTTCTTGGAATCAGAAATTATGACTGGCGTATGAATCCTCAAGAAATGACAAATTATTTTTGTGGGCTCTGCTTAAAAACCCATCAATGGATGTTAATGCATATTTTTTGGTTAACAGGACGAAAAAGTAATTTAGTGGGCATCACCTCACTGGACCATGGCTTCGGGGTCGAAGGGTGGGTGTCGGATAAAGTTTACGACGTTTAAGGAGTGCGGGGAAGTCGAAGCCAGACTTGTGAAGCAGGCAAGACAAGTGTATACAAGTATCATCATCACTGGTGTATCAATCCTAATATTGGTTTCATCATCATACATAGTACTCCAAGCCACTTCCAGGGCAGGAGGTATAAACAAAACAGACTTCTTTATATCGCAAATACTTTCCCACCTAGTGCGGTCGGATTATTGATATCCCATGGGACAAAATACATCTTAAATCTATCTGTTCTGTACTTAATCTCTCAAAGAGATTTAGTGTGAAATTAAACCTTCGCTCCGTGAGTCATTCCCCGCCTAGCTCCTGTAATAATTTTAATATACTACGTAGTTCATCAGGAAAACATTTTATAGATCTACCTGCTACAAATGCATTGTATATATGCATTGTATATAAGGAAAGGGGATAGGAAAACACAGGAAAGGTGGGGAAGGCTGATTTGAGCAGATCACAAATGTAAAAATATTTCCTTATCCGGGATTTGAACCACGGACCTTCCACCTACCGGGCGGATGCTCTACCAGTTAAGATAATAAGGAAACCTGATTTTACTGAGATCTGCGATCTTATAAAGCGCCAAAGTGCTCCTATAGTTTATGGCCGAGAGATGGCGTTAGGGAGCTGTTTCACCCACCAAAGGAGAAATAGACGACACACAAGAAGGGGAAAGAATAGTAGAAAAACATTCATACGATATTATAAAGGATAGGAACGGTGCGTTTCATGGCACGCATAGGTTGAAATTGGTGCGCTATACAGTAAGATAAAGTTATTATCGGGAAGTAAGAAGGCAGGACCTGTGCTAACAGTTAAAGATAAGAGGGGCAAGATAATAGTTGAACCAGAAAATATCCAAGAGAGATGGAAGGAATATGTAGAAACACTGTATGGTAAAGAATCTAGGCCGACAAGGTTAGACATAGAAAATGAACATGAAGAAGATAGATTAGGTCCAGTCATACTCGACGACGAGATAGAAAAGGCATTAAGGGAGATGAAAGCAAATAAGACTTTTGGGGTAGACCACACTCCTGTGGAACTATTGAAAGGTTTAATGAAGTGTGGGAGGAAGACTCTATTTGGATTAGTAGTTCTATATACGAGGAAGGAGTCTGGCCAGAAGACTTTGTAAGATCAGTGTTAGTTCCTATTCCGAAAAAAGTAAAGTCTACGTCATATGAGGACTACTGAACAATGAGTTCGATATCCCACGCTGCTAACGTTGTTATCAGGATCATCACCAAAAGTAGAGAGAGTAAGGAAAATGATTACTTAGGGGATGATCAGTTTGGGTTTAGGAAGGGGAAAGGTACGCGCGATGCCATTCCACTAATGAGATCAATAATCGAAAGAGGAATATAGAATACAATGAGGACGTATTTGCCTGTTTCGTTTGATTAATGAAAAAAGTGTAGGATAGAGTGAAATGGGAAAAACTAATGCGTGTATTGCAGAAAATAGGGATGGATTGGAGGGACAGGAGACTGATCCGCAACCCGTACATGTCTCAGAATGCTCAGATGCGAGTGGGGAACGGAGTGCCCGGATGGGCAGTGTTAGGAAGAGGTGTAAGGCAGGGTTGCTCATTTTCACCATTGCTGTTCAGCGTATATATGGAGGAAATAATGAAAGAGGCATGGGAAGAACTGGAGGTGGGAGTGAAAGTCGGAGGATGGTTTGTAGAAGCAGTTGAGTTTGCTGATGACCAGGCTTTGGTTTGTCAGTCGACCAAGGGGTTGCAAGCATTGCTGAGTGAGTGGAAATTCAGTGCAATAGAAATAGGATGAGAATCAATATTAATAAAACAAAGGTTATGCGATTTTCCAGAAAGAAAAAGGCTAAGCTATATTTAAAAATAGGCGGGGAAAAAATAGAGCAGGTAGAGCAATTTACATATCTCGGAAGTGTTTTGGACTAACGCGGTCAAAGTAGCAGGGACGTAAGGAGAAGAATTGCACTAGGCAAGGAGGCTTTCACAAGGAGGAGGGAGTTGATGCCGTGGACATTGAGTAGGATGGTTAAGAAATGACTCGTAAAAATTTTAATGTGCAGCGTAGTCCTGCCTTCATCCCGTCCAACATCCCTATCCTGTGCCTGCCCTTTCCTCGCTTGACCAACATTCTCCCCTCTATTACCTTCTTCAACATCCCACTGCCGCTCAATACGCCTTTCATCCATTTTTCTTACCTCCATAGGATTTCTCTAAACAAAGCCCTCTCCTCACCCACTATCTCTAGTACTTCCTCATTTGTTTTCCTTTCGGTCCATTTCACTTTCTCCGTTCTTCTCCACACCCACATTTCAAAAGCCTCCTATCTACGTCTATCCTCCTGCTTCAGTGACCAAGTTTCCGCGCCGTACATAGCTACGCTCCATATCAGAGTTTTTACGAGTCTTGTCTTAACATCCCTAATCAACGTCCCCGACATCAACTCTCTCCTCCTTGAGAAAGCCTCCTTGCCTAGCGCAATTCTTCTCCTGACGTCCCTACCACTTTGACCGTATTGGTCCAAAACACTTCCGAGATATGTAAACTGTTCTACCTGCTCTATTTTACTATTTAGCTTAGGTTTTTTCTTTCGAGAAAATCGCTTAATCTTTGTTTATTAATATTGATTCTCATCCCATATTTATCGCACTGAACCTTCAATTCACTCAGCAATGCTTGCAACCCCTTGACTGACTGAGCAACTAATGCTTGGTCATCAGCAAACCTAACCGATTTTACGAATTCCCCTCCGACTTTCATTCCTACCTCCAGTTCTTCCCGTGCCTCTTTAATCATTTCCTCCACATATACGTTGAACAGTACCGGTGACAATTGCCAACCCTGCCTTACACCTCTTCCTATCACTGCCCATCCGGATTCCCCGTTCCCCACTCGCACCTGAGCAGTCTGAGACATGTACAGGTTAGAAATCAGTCTCCTGTCCCTCCAATCCATTCCTATTCTATGCAATACACGCATTAATTTTTCCTAATTCACTCTATGAAACGCTTATTCGAAATCTACAAAACAGGCAAAAACGTCCTGATTGTATTCTACATTCCTCTCGATTAGTGATCTCATTACTGCAATCGCATTACGCGTACCTCTTCCTTTCGTAAACCCAAACCGATCATCCCCTAAGTAATCATTTGCCGTACTCTCTATCCTTTTGCTGATGATCCTGAGAATAATTTTAGCTGCGTGGGATATCAAACTTATTCTTCTGTAGTCCTCACATGATGTAGCCATTTTTTTTGGAATAGGAACTAATCTTTGATATCATAAAATCTTCCGGCCAGATTCTTTCCTCATAGATACGATGAATCAGTCCATATAAAGTCTCCATCCCACATTTTCCTAAACATTTCAACAGTTCCACAGGAATGTTGTCTACCCCCACGGCCTTATTTCTATAATCTTCTTTAATGTCCTTCATATTTCATCGTGGATTTTGCCTGGACCTAAGCTATCTTCTTCTACGTCGTGTTCCTCTTCTATGTCCAACCTTATCGCCCTAAGCTCTCTACCATACAGTGTTTCTATATATTCCTTTCATCTCTCTTGGATTTTTTTGGTTCAACTATTATCTTTCCTCACTTATCTTTCACTGTTAGCCCAGATCTTGCCTTCTTACCTCCCGATAATAACTTGACCTTGCTGTATAGCGCACCAATTTCCCCCTTATTCTGAAAACTTTCCATATCCTCGCATGGCTTTTCCACCATTCTTCTTTTGCTTTATTTGTGGCCTTTTTCAATTTATTGTTTGACTATTTGTAATTCATTTTGCCTGACTCTGTGTTTACATTCTTCCATCGTCTTCTCTCATCCATCTTTGCAATCATCATATCCGACACCCATGGTTTCCTAATCCTTTTCCCGTTAATAGTTCCTATAGTGTCTTTTGCGGCTTTCAATATGACTGTCTTGATACATTACCATTTTTATTCGATAGTACTCAGTTCTTTACCATCTTCCATCATTTTCTCTGCAGCCTGCTGATACTCCTTCCTCGTTACTCCATTTAATTTGTCTACATTCCATTTCCTAACCCGCCGCCCTTGCCTTATCTATTTGAAACGGACGTTACATTTCATAACAACTAAAGTGTGGTCATAGTCCGCATCCGCTCCCGGGAAGCTGTGCTAATTCATTACACTGTTCCTAAACCTGTGCCTAACCATAATATAATCTAACTGGTACCTTTCCGGGTCCCTGGCATTTTCCATGTATACTTACGCCTGTTGTGGTGTCTAAACAATGTGTTGGTGATGACCAACCCCTGTCTCCTGCAGAATTCAATTGCTTTTTCCGTGTTCATTCTTCGTGTCTAACCCATTGTCCCCCACCTCACCACCATTTATTCCTTCGCCTACCGTCGCATTCCAATCCCCCATCACTATCAAATGTTTCCCTGCAGGAACATTCGCGATTATATCCTCTAACTCATCGTACATCCTATCGACTATATCCTATTTTTGGTTGTTCAGTGGCATGTATACCATTTTTACATGAAAATATATATTTCATATAAATATATATTAATTCATTCACATGGAAATAGATTTTAAAAAATTTCGTTTTTGAATGTGTACACACACGCGCACACGCACGCGCACACGCACACATGTATTCAAACATTAAATTCTCCCGTACGGCGAACAAATATTACTTCACACATAGAAATAGATACAACGAAAGGGGATAGGAAAACACATAAAAGACGAACACAGGAAAGGTGGGGAAGGTGGATTTGAATGAATGAATTAGCTCCAATAGCCGTAAACAGTTTACCTTTCAAAACAAAGGACAAATAAGGTTAGTTGGCAACTGCCAACAAGTCAAAGGATGGAAAGGGTAAAAATGGATAAGGATAAGAAAGGTGAATACGAATACGCGTATTTCGGCCACAAAGTAGCCCTCCTCAGCGTACTGAAGGTGAATCGCCACGACAACACAAGTTGTCGTGGCGAGTTATTTTTCTGTAACCCTCTCGTAAATATAATTCTTTTGAGTTTTTTTCCGGTTTTCTTTCCCCCGCCCCCTCCTTCGCTGCCCGACGACTCTCTCAAATTTCTCGAGCCAGCGCCACCCTGCCCCCCCCGCCCGAATGTTGACTGGAGAAGGGCCGCAGGGGGGCGGGGTGGCGTGCGGTCTTGCGAGGGATGGGGGCGAGAGTGAGTCGCTCTATATTTGGCGGTTCTATTTCCGGATTTCCGAGAGAGGGGGGGCTTTCAGCCCTTTGGGTCCACCTCCCCTCAAACCCCGTATTCCTTCCGCCTTCGAACCCCTCCTCCCGATATCCCTTTCCCCTCCCCCCCGGCCGGTAGCCTATTTTCTCTTCCCACGCCCACCACGGGAAACTTTTTACAAATCTACTCTTAATCGAACCAGTGCTATGGTCGATTTTTCCCATCCGCCGATGTGGAAAATAGATTCGATGCACGGATTGGAAGGAATCGACGTAGTCACCAATAGTGACAGTTTGTGCGGTGCACGTACATACGTGTTTGGGGAAGGGGTGACCAACGGAATAGGTCCCGAATATATTCAACAGATTCAGGCGAAATGTACGTCATTATGAGAAAAACAAAATTCTACCCCCATCGTGGGACGGGGAGGATCTTTCGACTTGCACACTGGTCTGATTGGCGCGCGGTTCTCCCTGAGCAGAGCCTTCGCACAGTTTATCTCTCGAATTTAATTGACACAATCTCTCCTACGATGGGTTTGATAATACGTTTTCAGCGTCGCTGCTGAAGAGACGTGTGTGGCAGGGGGTGCAAACACCAGGTGGCAAGGGTGAGTGATAAGGGAGGATATGGAAGAAGGGAAAAGGGAATAAGATATTTAGTGCAAAATACCTCATACGTGCCAACTTATATACTTGTCGGAGGAAGACTCAATTCAAAACATGGACTAATTCACGGAGTAAATCAGTTAATTTTTATGGGAAAAGAGGGAATAAAAAATAAACACAACCATTTACACGACAGGCCTTCTCCATAGCAAGACCGGTCGTATTAAACTCGTAAAACGGTAAAACTGGATCTGTTCTTAATATACATAAATGACTTAAGCTCACACGTTCGTCGAAATCTCAGATTATATCTGATGACGCGGTGGTATACAGGGAAATAAGGAGCCAACTAGATCGCAAGCTACACTCTAGAGACTTAGGCACAATATCGCATTGGTGCAATAAATGGGGATCACGAACTTCTTCATGCGGGATTTTCTGTTTCCGAGACGTCGTTAACCCTTTGTCTTCAGAGAATATGTCTTCGACCACGTTCACTACTTTCTCGGTCTCCCTCCACTCCAGTTGCTCTTCCTCCCCGACCATCCTCTGTTCGACTCGTTTTCGTCTCTCTCATCCACTTTCTTTCAAGAGCCTAACCAGCGAAGGGTGGGAACGCGAGCGCCGCCTCAAATCCGCTTTCTTTCATGACCCGTTCCATTCCTTCCCAACTTGCCTTTTTTACCGCTTAAACTCTCCTCGAGTGTACTCGTCGCATTTGGTCGAATTGACCTCCCTAGGTTTCTCTTCCCCGCGATAATTTCCGGAGTCTGCTGGTGGTGGGCTTTGCCGTTCCATTCGCCGATAATTCATCGGGAACTGTGCTTTGAATTCTGCTCCAAATACTGATGTTGATGGTCCTCGGCGCATGTGCTTAGTTCCTATTCATCCTGCATCCCTAAACATCCGGATCATCCATCCAGAATATCACAAGGCTCCGTACAATCTCTCAGCCAAACGTAATTCGGCCATCAAATGCCCTCCGGAGTATTTTTTCCCCGGCCACTGTTGGGCTTGAGGGTTTGTTGAGATGATCACGCAGTGTCGCCATTCCTTCCGTTTGCAGGGAAATTTGGCGGGGACCTAGTCCAACCATGGGTCTAAGGGCAATTCCTCCTTGTTTCTGCTGAACAGAGGAAGGAGAAACCAATTTCCCTCGTCTATTCAAATATTTGTTGATGACGCAAAAAGATAAGTAAACTCGAACTGGACGCAGTCTTTGAAAGGGCTTGAAGACAAAAGAAATCAAAGGTCGCCTCGATTTCCATTTTTTGTTCGATTTTTTAAAGTTGACTTGAAATTTTAGAAAATTGATGTTAAGACATCCTGAATAATGTCAGAATACAACTTTGTAATTCCACGAAGAAGATAAACTTTAATGCGACTTAGATTTCACTGCTGAGCAGCACCATCCGGGCCCGATGGTGCCGCTCAGTTTTCGTGCGAGTTCTAGCATAAGACCAGTCGCGAGCGTGGCGGGGACATATAATACTTGTAAATGCAAAACAAATAAACACTCAATTTTTTTGACATTGCGGTGGCACAACCGCTCTCTCTCAATGGAATGACGTAAACTGAGTTTCCTTTGTGAATGGTGGATGTGCTGAAGAAATATTAAAAAATTGGAGACGTACGTGTCTCTTTGTTTTGAGTTTCATTTCCTGTGGAGTGGACTTCCTTCTCCTGCATTAGCAGGAAGAAGAGTCACTCGAGAGAGGATAGGTACGTATGTGTGCGTATCATGTTTCCATGTTATTATAAGGGCATCTACACAATACGCAACGAGCAGCCTCAAAGCCGTGCGCATGCACGAGCCAAATAATGTCTCCTTTACACAAATATTAGTTTGATCATGTACTCGATAAATTTTAATCACAAGGGAGAAAGTACTTACTTGCTACAATATTCAATAACAGGATACCGATATTGAAACCACGCTGTAGAACTGTTAAAAATATGAGACTTTTAAATTTGAAGAATAACTTGGGAGTATATATAAAATATATCCATCCCCCTATCCCAACTAATTCCTACGCGATCACTGTCTTATCTAATTTCTTCTCTATTGATTGGAGGAAAAACAGACATAAATATGTTCTGCCATCTATCTTCCTGAATTTACGCTCGTGACCTAGTCTACCATAGTAAGTCGGGGCCTGTAATGTGGCTTCAACACCCTCAGATATGTGACCTGCCTCTAAATTACGCAGTTAGTTCCACCTGAATTTAAACCTACGGTCAACTATTCGGAGGTCCGCCGGGGGAACGTGGGGGCAACTGACCGTCTGTGTCCCCCGTAGGAAGCCCCTCCGTGATATCATTTCCCATCTTTTAGCCTCGATTGAAGTTAAGATTTCACTCCAACTTCTCTCCTTGCCTCCTCATCTCTCCTCCCCCTTCGTGCCTCCGCCCTGCACCGCCTCCCTTGTCGTCCATCCGAGTATGGATTTAATGCGAACCGAGGGAGAGAACACCACCACCCTCTTCCGTTTCAGGAAAGAGAAGCTCGCCTTCAACTCGGCCTTCTTCCCCGCCATTTTAGTCGGATTTCCTCGTTTCCCGTCGTCGAAAGGGCATGTTCCATTTCCTCCGTAATTCGGGCACTTGTCACCGCGTGGCATTGCCAAAAAGAGTAATGGTAAGCATTTAATAGCAGTATAAGTAAGCCTTATAATTCAGGCGTGCGAAGGTAGGCCTAAATTCACTCATTGCCATTAAAGTTGTTAGTCTAATGAATTCGGTATTTAGAAGCCCGCTTTACCGCGTAAGAGATGGCACTCAAAAGCTGTATAGAGGTAATTTCAAATGATTAAAACAGTGACTTGCACAGTCTCTGGTGATACATTTATGCCTAATCAGCATTTCCATGCCCTGTCAAGAGAAATTAATGATGCTATAGATAAGGTGTTTTTATTGTTTGGGCGCAGTCATCTCCGAATTGTTTTTCGAACCTGGAGATGCGCCTCGAGCAATAGTCATTCGATGGAAGAGTACATTTTTTGCTTATCCATTCATTAGGCAGCGTTTTTCAGAAGCTGTAAGCAAGTGTTATCTGGCCGAACCGAATATTGTTTTTCATACGAGCGAATGCGATTGCAGACGCACGCCGCACTGCGACGGGGATTCCAAACTTAGAACTCGATGGAATAAGCATTGCACCCTACGCGACTCGGCGATTTCTGTCTCCTCCGTTCCTTCCGATGCGTGACCACGACGCACATCTTTCTTCTGTTTAGTGCCCCCGCAGCAAGCGAGGGTGGGGTTTCCCGCGAGAAATGCTCCGGCGTTGCGAATCCCTCTGATGTTCATGCGTCGGCATTAAACAGTCGACGATCGTCAACAATCTGACCGGGCCCCATTCAAACCCGCGGCAATTACCCGGAGGCGCATCTCGTGGAGAGGAAGGGAATGTGGGAAGGGGGGGGTCGAATGCAAACCACGGGGCGAAGGGAGGCCGTGGAAGGGTGTTTGCGGGGAAAAACAGGAAGTCCACCCCTTCGTTTCTGCATAGGGGTGGGCGGAGGATTCAGGGTTAGTGAGAAGTTTGTAAGGGGGCGACGGGGTGATAGTGTAATACGAAGGGTGGATGGGAAACGAATGGATTCTCCAGGAATGGTTTTCGTTGATTTGAGGGCGGCTCAGGCCTCGGGAGTCGAAAAATATCCCCGATACTTATACTGGAAGCTTCTCCGAAGCAACCCTTAAATACATATTTATCCCCAGTAACATTCTTTAACTATTTTTCATCCGTATCATATAATGTATCATCAGGAGCAATCAGGTGCCGTGAGTACTGTACCAAGGCGCCTCTCTCTGGCACTATCTGATGATGTTTCCCACGCATGCAATGATGTTTCGAAGGGCACGCTTCCCTCCCTTTCGTCGGGAGGAAACCTTTTGGATGAGTCGTCCGCGGTTGTTTGTTCCAGAAAAGGCGGGGTTAGCCTGCGGGATGGAGGGGGGGGGAGAGTTTTGGAGGGGTCCTTCTTCTCCCCTCATTCCGGGTGGGAGGGGGACAGACCCGAGAATTGTGGTGTGGTGCGCCTGGGGGCCATATTTTTTATTATTTTTTCCTCGAGAGTGCCAACCGCTCCCTCCTTACGCACTTTCCCCCCCCGCTCCCGGCGCGGCGGCAGCATCCAGCCGGCTATCTTAGTCAGAGCGTTATGGTCCAGGGGAGGGATTGGAGCGCATCCCGCCCGCCTCGCCCTCTCCCAGCCTTCCTCCGAGTCGGCGCCTGAGGCGCGCGCGTGTCCTCGCCCCAAGAGCATCTCCCTGGCGACGGGACATGCGGTCCATCGTCGATTGATTGATTGTGCGTGAATGGCGGATCGTTGTTGTCGGTCCCCCGGACCCATTGTTGTTTTGAGAAGCGGAGGGTGTCGACGTACGTGGCGCTCGATCGTGATTGGCTGATTGATTGCCCTCTTTAATTGTTCGTTGTGCCAATTGTTGTGCTGTGTCGGGGGTGTGGATAAGAGTGCGCTCGCGCAATCGTGATTGAATCAATGTTAATGATGCCGGATTGACCACCCTCGTGAGAAATGGTGAAAGCATGGATTCCTCGCTATTGGTGCGTCGCGCTGATTGTTGTGCCCGGAGCGTGACCAAAGGAAGGGTCGCCTTGGTTACCGGAGTTCCGTGGATACTTAGTTTTGGACAAGAGTGCCAATTGTCGTAGAGGGAGACAGAGAGAGAGGAGATAGCGCGTCATTCCCTTTCCTTTAGGTCCGTGTGCATTTGGTCCATCGTGCCAATTGTTGTACGGAATCCGAGAAAGTGGAGAGAGAAGGGAGCAAAGAAAGCTCCTTGGATGCTCCTCCCGTCGGAATAATGGCCCTCCATTTGATTAGTTGTGCAGCTGGCCAGGGAGGGAGGGAGTGAGAAGCTAGGTCTTACCCTTTTTCCACGAATGCCCTTTTCCTTCGTGTCGACTTTTCACACTGAGAGTTCATCGGAGGTGGCGTGGTGAGGAGAGGTGGCGTTGTGGCTGACTATTGTTCGTCTTCTTGAGTTGAATTGAGGAGGAGCCATAGCCGCCGCGTGTGGTTTTCGAGGAAATCTGCGGGGTTCGGGGGGGGGGGTTTCGTCCGCCCGCGCTTCGTCGGTGGTGCTCCAGTCTCCCGAGAGGGGGTGTGGCACAAACGACAGGGAGAGAGGACTGCCTTAAGCGGGCGGAGGGGGCGCCGCTTTCTCCCCTTCGGTGGTCCGTCTACATCTTGACCCCCCCTTGTGCTGGAGGGCTCCGATTCGGTTTGAGCTCTCATCCGGCGGTGGAGACGAGAGGAGGCGCTGCGGAGGACACGTGCTCTCGGGATCCGTCCTCTCTGTCGCCTCCAGCATCCTCGACGTGCGTGGGACCGTCTGGGAAACCCTCGCTCCCCTTGAGCATATTACGAAATTCGGTCTGGAGAAGAATAGTGGCTTAAGAAGTGTTCTTTTTTTAAATATGAATCATTTGGTGTTCGCGTGATCTTACTCTCCCCTCCCTTGCGTGTAAATCGGGCGAGACCTGTCGTTCGGCCGCCGAAGGCTACCTTATTCCTTACGGTTGTGATGGTGCCTTTGCTGTGCGCGTGTTCGTCCTTCAGCGGCCCCAAACCTAAACGTACGAAGCCCTCTGGTTTAGTTTAAGGCCCTCTTCCGTGGTGCTCGGGAAACTAGTCTGCTTTTAACGGCGGATTTTCTTTCCCCCCCTTCCACCCCCTTCCCTCCGACCACGCGTCTGCTCCGCGGAATTCCTCGCGGCACTTCGCTTAACATCGTTGTCTCCCGTTTCGGAAGCAGCCGTTTGAAATAAACTGGATTAATTTCAGTAGGAATTTCTCAATAGGGGATCCAAGGAGAAAAAATGGATAGCCAGCCCTTGTTTTGCGATCTTTGATTCTTTTTTTTTAAGTTCAAGTTTGGTGACCATCAAAGACTTCCTGGAAATTTATTTTTTTCGCTTTTTGGTCATTCCGTTTTGATCGTGTGCCATTGTGCTTATTGCGTGCTTCATCGAGCGACAGTGACCTTGAGTGGGCAAATCTGGATCGAGTGAAGTGGCCTTAAATATATACGGTATTCCTCCGGTTACCCCCGAGTGAAATCAGGCGCGGACTTACTTGGTGCCTTATTTGCCTTCTCTTTTTCTTTGTTCATTTATTTCTTTTCGCGTGAAGTCACCCGGCGAGTCTTCAAGGTGACACTGGTCAAGCTTTCCCCGCAGCGCAGTCTTGCTTTTTTCGCTCGGTCCAGATGTGTCCCAATCGATCCGAGACCACCGTCCGGGGATGATGCATTTGGCATCTGGAGTGGCCGAGGTTTAGCAGCCGACGGAAGAGCCCGTGATCCACCCGGCGGTGCAGCCGGATTAACGTGCGACTGAACGGGATGATGATGAGAACGCCTTCTTCGTTCTCTTCTTCTTGAAGATTGTGTGATCTCCCGAATGCCCTTGCGGTCGAAACGGAGACTGAGCATCCCTAAATCACTCCCCGGGTTAGCATCGACGGAAGATATCTCGAAAGAAGCTCCAGGAACCCTCATTCTTCGTCTTGAACTTTCGAAGGATCGCACGTTTTGAAGTGCGGAAAACCCGTTAGATGAGCGCCCCCCAGGAGGAAGGCGACGGGCGGAAGAGATGGCGCTGGAGCGCCCCCAAGGGCGTCGTCGTCTCCTGGCTGAAGATAGGCCACCCGTCGACCCCTTCCCAGGGCCCCACGATCGCCGAGGAGCGCCCTCCGGGGGCCCCAGGGGAGGAGGGGCCCGAGGCCTCGCCGCCGGAGGAGGAGTCTCGTGCCCAGCACAAGACGAGGGTCAGGTTCCAGTTCCCCGCACCGGAGGGTGACTCTGGAGAGGAGGAGGGGGGCGTGGCTGTGGCGATGAAGGGGGAGGGGTCGCCGCCACGCGAGGCGGGAGAGGCGCCCTTCGGCGCGACGGGCGCCCCCGCGCTGGCAGATGGCAGCGAGGCGGAAGAGATGCGGAGCTGCGACGAAGGGAACTTGCCGGCGACCGAGCCCTCGAATCCTGCGGAGTGCCCCGCCGCGCCGACCGATGTGCCTGACTCCTTGTCGGGGCCCCCTCAACACGTGACCACTGAATCCAGGCTCTCCCCAGACCTCCCTGCCCTGGACATGATGGACGAACCGAACGCCTTCTGTGGGGACAGTCTCAAGAGGCGCCTGGAGGAGCTTCTTAGGCCACTGGACTTCGCGGGGGAGGTTGACCTCCGAGTGGACAGCGAGGAAGAGGAACCGCCCGAGGTTGGAATCGCGACTCCGGACGAAAAGACGGCTGTGGAAGCGAAGCCGGACGATACGGGCGAGGCCCCAAGGGAAGACACCGTAGGTCCTGATGCCCGTCCGTCCGCGGAGGAGGAGGGCCCTGCGGTGTCCATGGACCCCTCAGGAGCGGACGAGGAGGAGGACGACTACGATGACGGTGCGTCTTCCAAGGTGGGGTCCTCAGCCTATCCGGACACGGAGGACGAGTACTACGGCTGCTACGCATTCTCCTCCCCGCTACCCTCAGAATACGAGGCAGCCGGGGCCACGTCACCGGTCGGGGCCCCGGAGGGTCCCCAGAGGGCCCGACTCCCGGCCAGGAGGCTGATGAGGAGGGCATGGTGCGCTGTCCGGGGCTTCGGGGCCAAGGCGCGGCGGTTGGGGCGGCAGCTGCAGGAGGAAGCGGTCAGCCATGCCAGGGCCGCGGCCCAGTCGGTCAAGGAACAGGTTAAGGATGGCGGGGAGGCGTCGGGGGGCGACGGGGTCGATGAGGGCCCCTCGAGACCCAAGGACGACGACGGCGTGGGTGTGATCCACATAGTGGCCCCCTCGGCGAACGGAGGCGAAGAGGGGCAGGAGGAAGGCGGAGGCCTCAGGGTGCTGGTTCTCGGGGACGATGTGACGAGGCGCCTCCGGAACGCCAGGGCCCGGAGGCCCCGAGCCAATGTGGACCGCCCCCGATCCGTCGTTCACTTCCGGAGGAGTCGGTACTTTCACCAGGTAAACAAACGAGTGACGAATTGCATTTCGTACGTTCATCATTTATCACCACCACCAGCCGCCGGCGGCGGCGCCCATTGGGGCGGGCGTGTGACAGGGCCAGTGATGAATGTTACCACCGTTCTATGGTGATTTGTTTTCGGAAAAGTACGTTTTGTAGCAAGTGGCGTTTCCTACCACTGTGGTCACGATTTTTACGAGGGATATTTCTTTGGAATCTTTTCGATGGCGTCTCGGTGGCGTGTGCCTCACCATTGCATTTTGACGTTGGGATTTGCTCTAATGCATTAGAGTTGCATCCAATCCCAATTGCACGGGGTGGCATTAGAACAAATCCCAGCGTGCGTGGGTTCTAATGCGTGCGTGGGTGGGCATTCTAATAAATAAAAATTAATCACGCACACGTGCGGGATTAATTTTCATTTATTAGAACTACTTGTTCCAAGAAACTGCGGGAGATGCCGCAACAGTAACTTTTAACGGAGTCATCCGCTATGTGTGCATTATGATGCAACAATTTCAGAGAGTGAAAATCCTTCGCCTTGACCGGAATTCGAACCCGGATCCCTCGAAATCCGGCCGAGTGCTTTAACCAATTAAGCTACGGAGACGTCCTCTTACACTCTGAAATTTTGGGTGCTTTAAAGGAACAAGATGTTGTGACGAAATACCGTACATACAATGTCACAGGCATTCCCAATGTCACAGGCATTCCCAATGTCACAGGCATTCATTCGACGCGCCACAGTCCACGAGGTTAAAGCCAATTTTGTCGCGGCGGACATAGGTGGGGAGGTCGGGTCGATAATGTATGAAGGCAACCTTCTTACTTTAAATACATTTATTGTCTAGAGACATATATCGAGAACACAATTACAATCAAGCCATGGAGAACAATTTATAACTAATCCATGGGGAACAACTTACAACTAAACCTGGTGGGCGATCACGGTATAAGTCGGGAGCGAGCCGATCAGTACCCCGTGGTCCCGTGCTCGGTCGTGATGGTCGCCGGCTGGTCGCACTGGGAACAAGTCCGAACCAATGCTCCTATCCGACGCAAGGCGCCGAACCCGGCTCCGTACTCGGTCGTGATGGTCACCGGCAGGTCGCACTGGGAGCACATCCGAACCAACGACCATTATGTCGCCAAGCACAAGACTCTCTATGACGCAAAGCACAAGACTCCCCGGACCCTTAGGCATGAGACCCTTATATACCGTCTTGTCCAGTAGGGGACGTCGTTAATCTTCCTCAAGGAATGACGTCGCCGCGAGCCACGCCTGTACCCTTGCCCTGCGGGGGTTACCGAGGGTCAGGCACACGTGGCCCGCACTGGCAGGGTCACATCCGGTTCATGTCCTGTGCAGCATTTGGACACCCTCAGTGCAGGACGGTTGGTCACTCGGGGAACTCTTTGTAACTAATCTTTGTAACTAATAGCTTGCAGCCGCGCGGAACTAAAGGCTTGGAGCCGCGCGGCCATGTCCTTGCGACAATTTCAAACACTTATGCTGTTCTTTCAAGAAACCGCGGGAGTTGCCGCAACAGTAACTTTTAACGGAGTCATCCGCTATGTGTGCATTATAATGCAACCATTTCAGAGAGTAAAAATCATTCGCCTTGACCGGGATTCGAATCCGGATTCGAATTCCTTTAAATCCCCCAAAATTTCAGTGTAACAGAACGTCTCGGTAACTTAATTGGTTAAAGCACTCGGCCGGATATCAAGTGATCCGGGTTCGAATCCCGGTCAAGGCGAATGATTTTTACTCTCTAAAATTGTTGCATTATAAGAACTACTTGTTATTTAATCATTAGACACGCGGTTGTTTTGACCGTTTGCGGTATCTAGTTAATTAATTTAGTTTTAGTATCTTTTATTATAATTATTCCGCTAACTTATAACCTTTCTAACTCCCCTTCCTATCCACTGCCCACTTATAAGAGTACGGCTGGGGTCAACTCTTCCCATTATTTACCTAATTGTTTAAGTCGTGCATGTGACCTACTTGCCACCTGCCACCGTGCTGTCCAATGATGCTTTCTGTTCTTTAGTGCCGATTGTTCACGAAGCGGGCAGCTCTCTGCCCTCTTTAATTACGAAGTCAAGTGGCCTGAACATCAAATGCTCGACTTGTAACTTAGGTGAGGTCCGCGCAACGCGAGTTACGATTTCGTGATGCACAGTCGAGTGAAGCAAACGACGAGGTCTCTCCCGGTAGAGGGGTAGAAGGCGCTCGTATAGGGTGATGTTGATGGCGAAATTGAGCACAGTGCGGTGTGTTTGGGTGAAACCACGATTCCGGACTTCGGCGCAGCGAGCGTACACATTTGGCAGAGGCAATTCGCAAACCCTCTTTAGTGAAAGATGGCGATGGGGCGCACACTGATAAGTATTTCATGAAAAGCGACCACACTCTCGTTATTAATGTCATTTTTAGTTTTCTTAGTTAATTTTCGCTTCAAATAAAAAATCTGAAAAAGGCAGGGGGCCGGATTGTTGTTTATTCCGTTGTTTTTTCAGTTTTTCTCTTCGGGTTAATTATGTACTCGAGACTGAACAAATGTGCGAAAACGCCCATTTTATATCATTTTTTATTTCAACTCAATTGCAAAAAATCGCAAGTCCTGTAAATGTCTTTGATGTCGCGCGTTTCTGCCGTTTGAGGGCCTGAAGTTCTCGATAACTTAAATGCTTGTAGCCGCAATTCCCCAGGACTTAGTTCATTACAATAAATATTAACGTACAGGTTGGGGACTGCGCGAGGATATGTATACATATGTGTATGTGTGTATGTATGTGTATGTATGTATAGAAATGAAAATATATATGCAAATATGTATGTATATATTTTTTTTTGTATGTATACATATATTTTTTTTCTTACAGGTTCCCCCCACCTTTCCTCACCTAACCCCCAAACCCCTCAACCCTTATCCTTCCCTCATGGTGCTACACCCCCTGCCACACACCATTTTGGTGGCTTGCAGGGTATTTCTGTAGATGTAGATAACAGTCGTAAAAGGTCTTTCGTATCCTTGCCGAGAATCCTCTATCGCATCTCCTCTTTATGCCTGTCCCGTGATTGCCTCCATTAAGCCATCCGTAAACTACGAACTGATAATAACTTCACGTTGGCATAACGCGACGTTTAACGATGTCTGCAAAACTTTGATGTTGTTTGATTAATCAGTCTCCGGGATGGATGTTAGTCGCGTCGTCGAGCCAAATGAAACTTTCGGTCCAGTACTTTTGGCTTTTGAAAAGTCCAAACGGGATGGCACGTGCCGCGTCTGCTTTGATCTTTCAAAAGCTGGCGATGGAATCTTCGAAATTCGCCTCTCGCGGCGTCCTCCCTAGTCTCGATGCAAACATTGGAATAAGAAAATCAATCCATGTGCTTGCACAGCTGAGAGAAGCGCAAATTGGGAGAAATTCAATGAAAAATACTATTGTTTAATTGCTTACATTTATTAATGAATTTAATTTTTTTAGTTAAAATGTCTTCAGAAACTAATTGCTGCATTTAGTGAAATATATTTGATACTCGATTGATGTATACTTCGGAAGCAATACCGTGGTGTCCCACAAGGTATTGTCAGTGACACGGTTGAAGACCAGAAATGTGTTTCTTCAACTGTAATACCTGTGTCACGAAGTCACCGTGCAGCAAAAAAATTTCCGTACCACAGATCGAAAATAGGAAATTTTTACCCTCGCGATCCTATCGTAAAACGCGCACCCACCGAGTGGACGCACCACTGCTTACGTATAAACTTCGCGAACAGGTCGCCTACCCTCAAGTGTTCAGTTATACGCCATTTAATTAATGCCCTAGGTAATATTTATGGAACAAAAAGGATCGTTTATAACGCTTGCATGTAACTAGTTTAATACATTTTATTTGGTTGGTCCTTCGGAGTTCAGTCGTTGACGTCGTGGCACCCGAAAAACGGTTTCAACGATGAAAATCAATCCGTTGCCGAAATAATCAACAAATCTAAAATCATCGAACTTGAAGCACGTCGAAATGCGGAAATAAACGTAGACGATCGGTAAGGGTTTGTCAATGGAGGCCAAATTAATAGAGGTCCGGGATAAAACATCCTCGTGGAAGAAGACCGAAAGTGCCAAATATGGAGGTAGTACCATAAACACAGTAATCAACCCGAAGGTCGGTTTAGTAGGTGATGGTAGAGCTCACCCATGTACCAAGCCCGACGGCGTGTGAATATTCACACATCAGGGTAGGGGGGCCAGTTCCTTTCCCTGTGCCGGTTATGGTTTCCCAGGAAGATCTGGTACCCAAAAAATCAACTAGCTTGGGTGGAGCTGCAGGTGCCCAAAGTGCCTTGCCCGGGAATCGAACCCGGGACCCTCCGGTCAGTAGTCCAACGCTCTACCCGCTAGACCACCGCGACCCGCCCGGAGGTAGTACAAAGTACAAAAACTCATTGGCAATCATTAGTTTTTAATAATACACATTGCTTCTCCGTACAAATAGTAACAATGTCTACGATGCACCCAATACTTGTAACACTTACCATTTTACGTATAACGTGGCAAGAAGAATAGGAGAGGTTGGGAGGGTTTTTCTTAGATGTTGCCTAAGGAAGAGGCAGTTCACAGAAATGTTTAGGAAGGATATTTCAAATATAGTATATTCGAAACCGCCGCGGTGCGAGGATTCTGAAAAACATTTCTCCTCTTGAAGGATCTCAGGTTTTCCCGGTGTATGGTATTCAAGAATTTCTCCTCTTTTTTGTGGGCGATAATCTTCAAAATGCCCGATTTAAATATTCCAGGCATCCTGTCGTGTCAATGGGAAAATAAAGCTGTTTTAAAACTGTTAAAAATTTGTTATCGAGGTCGTACTTTTAAACTTATCTGGTGGAAAATTGTTGCTAACTTTTCTTTATTATGTTCCAATTCCACCACATCACGCGTGAAACCACTCAATATTTTCAATTTCTGTTTAGCAGTATTCACTCACTCTATGAAATATCAAATAATCTATCCACATGATAGTTCTTGGAGGAAAATGAAGGTGATGTATTGATGTTTCTTATTCCGCCGATCCATTTTCATGCCTCGATTGAATTTTGAAAAAAAGTCATTAGAGAATCGTTACTCATTTATGGTTTACATTAACTTTCTCGAGATTGGTTTCCATGGATGAGGATACTGCTCATTGCATCTAACTAACCCGCATCGGAATTGTGAAAACGGTTTGAAACTCAAATTTTCGCCATTAGGAAAGAGTTAGTGGGAAAAGTAAAACGCACTGTGAAAGTGATTATAATTTCTCATTGAATGAAGATCAAGTTTCCTGGCTGCAATATGAACCTTGGGCACCATTGTGGCACCTTCACTGGCAGATGGTTCAATTTCAACGCCGAGTAATTTGCGTCGTGTCGATTTTGATTCATCTTCCACCGTGACGTCGTGGTTCCTCTGGCCCGTCCATCGCGGGCCTTCCCTTCTTCATCGGGCCCCGAGGTAGTTTCGTCGACTGATGTACGCACCACGCCATTCCCCTTTATTATTCTCTTCGGGGAAATCTGCGAAATTAGACCCGGGGTGGCGCGCGCGCGCTCCTTGCTAATGTGGGGGTGGTGGAGAGCGCATCAATTTTCACGGCGGGAGGCCGAGAAGTGCCCGCGCGCCTCTTAAAATAAGAAACTCGTAGGTCATCCCGTCGCACCAATATGGCTTCCTCCCGCTCTCTCCCCCCCTCGTGTCTGTGTATTTTTTTATTGCCCACTCGTTTTGTCAAGGGGGATAATGTGCGTGAGGGACGACCATCGAGTCTCGTTTTTAAGTTTTCCCCCTTCTCCGCTGTGCGCTACTCCTCTGCTCAATCTGTGGCCGGACTCCCTCCGATGGCGAAAGTCCACCCACCGTCGCCATTCCCCGGTTTCCGTGGCGTGGAGCGAGGGGCAGCTGAACTTGTTCGTGGAGCGAAGGCAGTAGTAGCACTGAAACGTCGACCTCCGAGACATTTCTGCCTCCGCCGGGAAACGAACCCTTTCCCTCGAGGTGGCAACCAAGCTCATCTGCCACCATCCGAATGCGATGCCTGTTTCGGGCGTCACGAAACCATTTCAGTCGTGAGCACTGTGAAGCAGTCCACTGAGGTGCTCTCCTGACGCGTTTCTAGTCGTTCGGTCTCGGGCGAATTCAAATAACCTGTGGGGAATGTCGACAAAGTAACTCCATCTGGTGGAGTCACCCCTTGAGAGTTAACACAAATGTGAGATATTTCGCAACGAAATAAATATTCGCCTCGGCCGTGATTCCAAGATCTCCCGATTTCGTGATTGGTGCTTCAACCAGTTTGTGCTATACGCTGGTGCCCCAGGTCTTTGTTCTTAGTAGACAAGGTGGTGATGGCTCCCCCAAAATTGAAAAACTCGCGTGCATAAGCAAGCATGGAGGATCCTGTGGTCGCCTCCTGCAAGGGTAACAACAATTGCGTCCGAGCGGGGCCTTCCGGAGGCGCATACACACCGGGCGGCGAAATTCAAGCACGCGCGAAAGCATCTGCAACTGTCTGCATATTATATCCCTAGCCTCTACGAGGGCGTTAGGCAGGGGATGTTAACACACTCACCACTAGGGTAATCGACGGTTACGAGGCATTCCCGATGGTCTCATTTCCGGATGGTTCGAATTGCCGCATGTCCCGGCACGGTGCCGGTCGCGAATTGAGCGAGGATTTCTTGCACGTTCACAACTATATTAGTCTGCTCGGCAGACAATTTCCTTTCAGGGCGATGTCGCCGGCCAATGCAGTGCATTCCTCCAAGCTGTACTCGAAGGTGGATTGAGGATCGGTCTCTTAACGCCGATTATCTACTATGAATCGAGAGAACTTCCTCTTGTTTGCTTCTTCGGTTCCTCTTGTTTTCTATATATCTTCATTCCGTTCCGACAATCCTAGTCTACCTTCCTTACCCTGCTTACCCCAGGCCCTTCTGCGTCAGGGTCCCATTAATACGTGCCCCGCACTTTCAATATTCCCTCCATCCATTTTTCTCATTCCTTCGGATTTCTCCAAAAACACTCTCTCTTCGCTCCCACCCTTATTCAAACTTCAGCCTGTCCGTCCAACTTATCTCCTCCATTCACACCCACTCTTATCAGCCTAAACTCCAAAGCATATCGTTTTTCCACTGTAATTCGGGACTGAAACTAGACTCCCTGGATCAGCATTAATAACTAATGCGATTTATATTGAAATAGAACATTATGTCGTGAGTGTGCTATTATTGCGTCCAATGACTCACACCCTGGTCTGTACAGGCATAGTGCTTTGCTTTCTGTTTGACCGGAACACGTTCTACTGCGTGCGGTCAGTACGTATTCGTAGCTAGCGTAACTGCAGACGAAAACCTACGCGTCGTTGTCTTTCCGCCTAGAGTATGATCAGAAGACTCGCGAGACGGAGAGATGCTCACCCTTGGGACTGCGCCGTCGCGGCAGGTTCGCACGCCGCCGCCGCCTTCGGAGCTGCCTCTCCAAGGACGAGACGAGTGCGCGCCGTCGCGATGGTCGTCGAGGGACTCTGCACAGTTGCTTGATCTTTGTCCAAAATATATCGTTCCTTTCGATTCTCACGATCTCTTCAATTCCTCTTGAGGCAGTGCCCCTCCCGGTCTTTCTTTGGTCCCTCCACCCCAACGGCCTTCTCGAGCGATGCGGTCAATCTTGTTACGTGAAGGATAAAATTTATATGGAATGGAAGAATAGAGTTAGTTAGTTTTGTTCAGTTAAAAAGTAACAATTTCAGAGAATAAAAATCATTCGCCTTGACCAGGATCCCAGTCAAGTCGAATGATTTTTACTCTCTGAAATTGTTGCATTTTAATGCACATTTGGCGGATGACTCCGTTAAAAGTTACTGTCGTGTCATCTGCCACAGTTTCTTGGAAATTGTTCAATTAATATAAATTTCTCTGAAAATAGTTATTTTTTGCGATATCCGCGATAAGGTACAATTCCCTCCCGAAACGCTTACTGCATCGGGAACATCGAAATGGAATGTGTAGACTGGATTAAATATCTAGGCGTTACCCCTCACTCACGATCTCTCATCGGTGAAACGCAAATATGAGTAAGGTAACACAAGTATGAGAGCTAACAGAAGTTATCCACGAGAGTATGAGAAGCTAACAAAAGGAATCCACGAGCGATAAAGCGTCAGAGTAGCGTTGTCTGATCGTGATAGGGAAAAAATATTCGGGACGACATTAATCTGATGTGTATTCACCACCTGCCACACACCTTAGTGATTGTTTGTGGGGTAAAAAAATACTTAACAATACTAAAAAATGAGACAAAGGCGTAAGGCCCTAATTTAAAGCCCTCCTGTGGGGATGCTTGCCGCCTAATTTTTGGAGACACTGCTTTTCGAAGAAATTGCCTGCCCCATCTGACCCGTTCACCTTCAATTCCCGGTGTCCTTTCTAGTATTCCAGGTCCCAAGTTTACATTCTACGTTAATCTGCGCATTATTTCGACAGCCAATGGATTTCTTTTCCGCCCCATTAATCAAGTTTCTTCATTATCTAAAACAAGGACAAGATACCTGTTATTTGCGGATGGCATGGCTCACGTTGCGGATGAGAAAGAGTATCCAACGAGGATAATAATATCCAGTAAGGAGGAAGAAATGATCAAGTGGAGTCTCTAGAAAAAACACCGGAGTAATGAATAATCTGTAGTGGAAGATATCTCCAAGTAAGGGCAGGAAAAGCGGAAGTCGAACAAGTTGGGCGAATGCTGTTTAGACATCGAAGCCACTCGCAAGTGGTGGAAAAGACGAGCAGGATAACGTTAGCAGGAAAGGGAGGGATGGCGAAGGGGACATCTACAATGCAAGCCGCCGCAAGGGCGTGTGGCGGGGGATTTTAGGGCGCCACCCGTAATTAAGAAAAAACTGTATGCAAAAGCCGCAAATTTAGACAATTCACAAACACAACATGATATACATTCATGCAGAAACCCTTACAACCTACACACTTGCAAACGCATAAACTACCAACTAACATACACATGCACCTACAAATATACCTGATGTCTTTGCAATGTGTAACTTTGTTCCGACTTGTAAATTAATTGTTTTTAATATTTCTAAATTGACCTTGGTTTCTTACTGTTATGATTCCTGATTGATCGGGGAAAGAATGAGTATTTGTATTTAATATCTTTCCTGGAATCTCTCTTATTTTATCTTTGTGGCCTGATTTACCCAAGTAGAGTGGGGCCGTAATGGGGACTTCTCTTATCAGCGAGGCAAATGTTACTGGACTCCGCATGAGGAAACGATTCGGTGGAACTAGCACGCCGAGGGTTTTTCCAGCAGTGTCAACAGGTGGAAGATAGGTGCTGGAGGTCCTGGGAGGAGGAGGGAGGACAAACCGGAAGTCCTGGAAATGTGGCGCTACGAAATAATTACAAAACTTAAAATCAATATAGACGATAGTGACAAATGAAGGGAGTAATTCGAAGACAGCGGCCTGTATGAAGACCCACGGAGAAGAGGGAAACTCAGTGCGTCGCAGCTTGAGAGGCATCGTAGCTTCCTGAAATCCATAATTGAAGTACATACGAATGATGACGAAGCGATTACTGCGGAAGGCCCAGATTGAATATTACGACAAGTATGCAATGAATATGTCGTCGCGATTAGCCATGGGGGAATAAAGAGCCAAATCAAGTTTATAAAATGGGCAATATAAAAGTAAAGGGAACGGGAAACAGAGTGGGGAGAGTTGTCGCAGACCATTCCTTTGGTTTGATAGTTTGTATTCATTGATAGCGGCCTAGGTACTAGCTCTGTCCCAAAAGTAGTTGGACTGAGTGGATTAAAAACAATTATTGTTATGATTATAATTCCATGGGTCTCTTTCCTGGTTTTGTCCAGTTTCACGCAACATTTGATGGCGTAGCGCTGTTCCAATAACCGGTTCATGACGGAGCGTAACGAGGCCACGTTATAGAGGTTTCGCAAACGAAAAATCCGCACTCCGCGAAGGCTGGGAGCTAACTGCCTTGTGACCTCCAGCCTTTCCTGAGACTCTCATCCCTTGAACCTAGCCAGAGAAACCGACGCCCGTCCGTCCATCTATTCAAGAAAAAATAATCATTCTATTTTCGGGGCAGACCTTGTATGTTTAGAATAAAGCCACTAGATAAGCTCGATTTTTTATGTGCATGACCAAACCGAGTGTACTCCATCGGGTGCGTAAAAAGCGAATCATGAATGCTGCAAGAGGCCGCGTGGCTGCCTTCGGAGGCTTATTCTTTCCCGTAGGTGTGACTCACCCGATCCATCACAGAGTCCTTCGCGGACAGGCCTTCCTCCTCCCCGCTTTCATCCACTCCGCGGTCTCGGCTCGGATTCCAATCCCATTGTCGAATGCACCGTTACTACACCCCCACCCCCGGGTCCCTGGGTGTCAGCCACTGAGAACCGCTTTTGAGGGCAAATCAGCCGTTAAACATTTCATTTCCCGCCGCCCCACGATGAAGGCCCCGGGGGCGGAAGGGAGGGCAAGCGGTGGGGGTGGGTTGTTGGGGGGGGGGGGGCGCGGCTCATTGGAGGGAGTCCCCGAGCGAAATCCGGATTAGGGGCGGCTGACGCCTCCTCCCCTTTCCCACCGACGGCGCATAAACAAAAGGGGCGCAAAGCGTCTCGGAATAATCATCCTCATCCGAGGGGGGCGTGGTCGAACTCCTCTCACGGCAACCCCTGGTCTCTTAACAAAGGCGAGACTTGCCTTTGCCGGAGGCCATTTTCAATTGAATGTAACAAATGAGCGACTCTGTTTTCAAGAGTTAAATCTCGCATGTTCGCTTTTTTTTAAATTACATTACAAATTAGATATCTTGCATAAATTGGAAGGCTGTGTCTTCAGCAGTGACGTTGAAAAATGTTGAAAATTAATTCCATACCACAGTGGATCTCCGCCTTTTTTTCGTCCATAGAATTTTTCATTTCAATTGCTAATAGCATCGGCTTGCTGGCGTTTCCGCGAGTGCCAGCGCCCTCTAGATTCCCCCCTCTCTTTCGCTCGTCAAAAATGAACGACGAAGCGCGAATCTCCATTTACGCTTTGTCGTTTCTCGGGTCGACTGCGAATTTCCCAATTGCTTAGGGCTGAAAAAAAATAGTTTGAATTTCTGCTACTAATTGATTCTCTGTAATAAAAATCTATACCCCTAACGAAAAACTGATGAATAACATTTTCTGAGATCAAAATGTGAGCTATGGTATATTCAGTGACCTCGTTTGAGCTGTGACCTGCGTCGAAGAGCACCTCCTTTCGGTTCATACCCTGCGTTTAAATGACGAACTAAAAACAGCCGAGAAGACCGCCAAGACTCGACTTTGACTTATCTTCCTCAGCCCTTCCGCCGGCGCCTTGCTTACTTCTTAGTCTGCTGAGGATCATTTAAATAGTCCCCAATTCTGTTCATAAAATGTGTGAGGTTTCTCACGCCAGTTTTAAATTCCTGGTGCCCTCATAAATCTCCAACATCTGACTTCACAAAAACAGATCTCGCCAACACATGACACCCCCACAGTCACATATTAATTGTCTATTCAAGTTTCAACTTCCTCTCTGCGGAGACGAGCTGCCAGTACTGGTTGCATTAAAATTGCTGTTGAAATCGAATAATATTTGTCTTGGTCCATTTCGAAGAAAGTTATTCTGGCCCCATTTCATTCGCGTGAAAAATGACCTTTAAAATCTTCTGTGCTCTACAACCCACCTCTCTGCATATTCTTACTTGCATGATATATCCTGCAGCGATGCAAAGGCTTCAGTAACACGTATTTCCATGTGAGTTCAGATGAGAAGCAGACAATAGTCTAATTTATGCAAGGGCCTATTCGCTAAACGAACCGCTACAGTTCGCTAAATTAACCTGATCAATGATGATTGCCTTTAGTTGAGAAACTAATAATTAAATTTTGTAATGAAATTCACCATTATCCATAATATTGTCGGCCTGATGATTATTTTTTTACAATACGCAATTCAATTGATCCACTACGGATTACTGCTTTAATTCGTTAGTTACGTAAATTAAAAAAGTAAAATAAAGAATTGATCGGCAGTGAAACCCTGGCTGAAGAATTACGGGAATTGTCCGATAACGCTGACGTTCCTTCACACATTTTTATCGAATATTAGGCCCTATTATTAATATTAAGAATTCAACATTACCTTTTTATATTTTCAACTACACCACATCATTTATTCAATTTAGGTCATTGACATTACAACCCGGGTAGTAGAGTTCAAATAACACACTTCTCGTATTCATCGAGTCAGTCTAGTAACGATAGGTCGCCAATTTTATTGCTTTCCATTTGAAAAGCAACCATGTTTTTAATCTAACTAAATTTATAATAAAACTATGGTCGTAATTATTTTAAAATTCTCATAAATTCCATCTATTTACTTTAATGTAAGCAAATTAAACACTCTTAATATTCTTTGTATTTTAATTTTCGTCAAATAGCAGTGGCATCTGCATTCACTCCTGATTGATACATATATTGCTAACCATATTAGTCAATGTGACATTACGAAATTGAGTGAGCAGATTACATTAGTAATATATAAAGAGATGAGTTGACTAAGGCTAATTTCTCTCATTACCGCTAATATTATTTTCTGTAAATGCGATAGTTTGGAGCGCACGTTCCCCATTAAGTCTATCACTTGCGAATTCCTAAGCTCGCGCCTTCGCGCCCTCGCATATTCTTCTCCAATGTCGCCCCTTTTCTCTTGCCTGCATATTTTTTTCTGGATTAAACTGTCGAGTGTCCTCTGCCACTCTGAATCAGAAGCTCTCCACAATGTCCAGTTCCGTCTGCCGTTCCACTCCCGTTCCCCGTCCACAGGGGACGATGCCTCCGAGGTAATTAATGCGGAGGCCCTCTCGCTATCCGTTTGCCAATTGATCCATGGTATGGGCGGCACGGAATATATGAATCCCCCCCCCCCCCGATCAACGGCAGATCAGCAGATTGAATCTGCCGAGAGACTTCTCATAAAATGCGGTGCATATTGACGACCGACCGACTGGAAAAAAGAAGAAACGTGCCCGTGAACCCGGAGGGCTGTTCTCTTTCCCCGGGTCTTTCACACGAGGCAAGGCTCAGTTCGGGTGTTTTCTTGGACCAAGTGTGTTACGGAATAGTGGACCGCGTGTGTGACACGATACTGGAGAGAGTTTAAGATGAACGTTATTGGTCCAAACGGTTACTTATTCAGAAAACCTCTGATGAGGGGAAGTGCATTTGTTCTGCATGTGAGAAAAAAGAGTTTTATGTTTATGTCCACAAAAGAAAGTTGAAAATGATGTGAATGTTAAAAATAAATGCACCAATTCGGAGAACATAGCGCACCCAGGGGGCGGGGGGAGTGTAACTTTACCCCACGCTTGGGGACATACGAGCATGTCTTCCAGATTGGTGCCCGGTATGGTGTAGGTAATGTTGGAATTGGTTTTTATCGAAGGGTGAAAACATTCACCAGAGGGATGGGGCACCCCCTGAATTCGCCCCCGAGTCCAAGCGAGGGAACGGCAACCCCCGGAGGTCGTCCACTGACTGAAAAATGAGTCCGGGAAGACATGTGATCCACCCGGAGGGGCGGTAAGAAATAGGTGACCAAACAGCTGGAGCCGCCGGTCGGACGGAGGTCGTGCGCCCTCGGGCAAGGTCGGGTTTCGATGTTCGGACGTCGCGAAAGGAGGGAGGAAGTGGCGGACCGACCAATGGGGAATTTTCTTAGGGACCAGTCTCCAGAAATCCGGGTCATTTGATTTCCGAAATCCTGTGATTCCCTTATCGATTCAGAACCGCCTTCTTCCCGATGGAAAAGTTTATTGATTTATGTACATTTATTTAATTTTTTTTCTTCATATAGTCCCCTGCAAACTACCGCTGGGGTGTGTGGCAGGGGGTGATTACACACCAGACTAATCTTGACCCAAATTAATTTTTCTTCCGAGTGCGGTCGGACAACGTTATTCTGATCCCTAATCGTTCGTAGGAAATTTTTCCGGATGCTTCATAATTATTTTATGGAAAGGTAGTACTTCTCTCTTTAATGAATTCACGTTGACATTGAAATACTGCAAATAAAAAAAGGACAAGTAATAAAGCGGAAAGAAAATGATTAGTAAGTGAGAATATAGTATGTTAACATGCACAGTCTTAGCAGTGAAAGATTTTTATCAATCATTTTCCAGTTATATTTTGCGTCCTGAAGTTGAAACGATATTGAATGCATGGCATAATCGCGTAGAACTATGCATGGCTAGTTTAATGCTAAATATGATTTTTGTCTGCGCCCTTGACTCTTCATAACACGTGACGTTTCATCATTGATCGACTGGGATCGGGAGTCTACGTAAATCCCGGACACTGAATTCGATGGGAAGTGAGGAGGAACACGTCTGATTGGTCGGACGCTTTCCGCCTCTTGTTCTCCCTAATATTCCTCAAAATGGGTTTTCAAGCGTTACTGATGCAGTATCCACTGTCTCGGTTGATGGATTTATTTTCGAGCCGGATCGCTATTGCTTCCTTTGACAATCATTCCCAAAATTTCCCCTCTCGGCAGAGGATTCTTGTCTCCTCCCACCGAATGCTGTGGTCGGAGATGATGCTGTGCTCTGCATTGGCCGACTTCTCAGGCTGGCACAGTCTGAGATGTCTTCGGTGTTCTTTAATCCTTGTAGAAATGGTCCTTCCGGTCTCTCCCACGTAGACTTGGCCGCCCTCGCAGGGTATCCGGCAGACTCCAGGGGTCATGAGTCCACAGGAATCCTTTGCCCTTACTAATTCGTTCCTGAGTTTGTTAGAGGAACGGAAGTAGGTGTCGATGTTGTACCTCTTCAGTATTCTCATGACCTTGCCCGAGATCGTGGAGACAAAGGGTAGACCCACCCTGGCCAGTGGTTTTGGTTCGTCTTCTTTCGGTGACGAGACCGTCAAGCCTCGGGCCTCCATTTGACTACATGATCTATTGATGATATGCTAAGTGGTACTCTGATTAGACATGGAGAGGTGCGTATCCCGAATACCTTCAATCAAATGTTGAAACAGGAGTCGCTATCTCTGCAGTGTTGAGAATTTCGACTATGGAAGGTATTCTCTACGTACCTACAATGTGAACGATATAAGTTATTTATTTTTATTTCTTTATATTCCTGCAAGTGACCGCCAGGGTGTGTGGCAGGGGGTGAATGCACAGCAGAAGAATTTTTCCCGAACATCACCCTACCGCGGTCGAACAATGCTTTTATGATCCCCTATCGTTCGTGGAAAAAATGACATCTTAAATCCATCTGTTCCACATTTAATCTCTCTAATTTTATTAACATGATCTCTCCTACCGTGGTACAATTTATATGAGAGATAGATGATATTTACAACAAGGACGATAATGTAGATATATATTATTGATAATCTAGGAAATAAAATATTTCCTAGATTGCTGAACTCTTTCATAGGATAAATTTTTTGCTCTCACAATTTTAAGTGTGCTTTAATGTGCCTGTATCTCATCACGACTGATTCTCGATCCACATCTATCACACTGAACGCCTAATTCGCGTAGTGCCAGCTGGGGTTAACTAACCGCTAACCAAAGCTTCGTCAATCCACGGCGACCGAGGAGTCCTTAAAATTCTACGTTGTAGTGCGTAGTAGTCTCAAAGTTTCAGATTAATCCAAAAAATTTTGACAAAAATCGATTGGCGAGAGGTGGCGATTGGTTGACCGGGACCCTCGATCGCATTTCTCGGAATGGAATCGCTTCTACTAACATCCTAGGGCGTACGATCTAAAGACTCATTTCAGAAGTCTTTCAAGTGATTTTACCCTGAGCCTGATTTTGTTTACCTGGTAACGAGATTTACTCATATTGACTTACTTTCGCTTTTTGAGGGAAAACAAATATTTCCCACCTTTCCACGCAACCTCGGGCGATTAAAGTGTTCGCAATTACACGACATTCGCATTGGCGCGACGTTCGCATCTTCGATAGACTCGTCGTCAAGGGAAAAACGGTGCGCCGAAGTAAAAGACGTCTGATATGCTAACGTATCGTATTTCTCATGTTGTAATTACACCGATCCATTGATTATTAAGTGATATATTTGCTATTTATGATAGATTAATCCAAAGGATATACTTTTAGGACAAACCGCAAACGCATTTACGAAATATAATTTAAATACTCTAAATCACTGGTCAGTTTCCCAAAACTAACGTCGAAGAAATATCCTTAGAAATCAGTCCTAAATACAATATAAAGCAAGGAACGAGTCCTCCGCCATTTGTAACGACTAGCGGACACCATAAACGTGCAGGACTTGAAAATTGATTTGAATCATCGAGTGAACAGAAAGAAAGGGAGAAAGCACTAATCCAATAAAAGAGTGAAAAGAGTCCAGTGTCCAAGTCCAACAAAATTCCAAATTTCGATGATTACGGGAACGATGGAGAACGCAGCTGCTTGAAAATAAACTCCAAAAATGTGGAACGCTTCACGATTTTGCGTTTCAACCTTGCGCAGGGGCCATGCCAATCTTCTCTGTATCGGTACCTCCAATTTTAATATACGTACCGCCGAGGCGAGTACAAATGGATACCTCTGACAGCTCCATGCAAGGGCTCTTGCGTAGCCCTTACACTGCTCCTTTCCAGCCTCCAAGGCTACTAAGGTGGGAAGAGTTCTTCTGCGTTGTCGGGCGTTCGATTTCTTCCCGCTCAGAGCAGCCTTGGCTTCTTCTTTGCCGGAAGGGTGTCTTGTACGTCTTGGGATGCTATGGATCGCTTGTAGCGGTCCCATGGCCGGACCCTTATGTCGCCAACCCGACGGATGAGGTTTACTTCCGCTTCTGCCGCTTTTCTGAAGAATTTTCCAGAGATTCTAGGCAGAAGGACGTCCAGGGGTTCCAGCTTCCCGTCCTCGTGCATCTCAGAAACGCTGGCATAACCGCTGCGTCCCAAGACGCTACGAAGAGCAGAATTCTGCACCACTTGAATTTGAGCGAGGCTCGTTCGCGACTCCCCTGACCATACCGGAGCAGCGTACGTGATGACAGGCAGCACGCACGCTTCGTGTCCAAACTCAGGACCGGAGGGCGGATAATTGGCCGGAGCAGACTAAGCGCCGCGAATGCCTTTGTACGTACACGAAGGGCTTGGGTGTTCTAAAGAAGTTTCCGGTCCATCAGCACTCCCGAGGTGGGTAACTTCGGATTCCCATGGTAGGGCGACTCCATTCACAGTTAGGTTCACTCCTGGCGGTTGACCATTTCCCGGATGGGAGATGATCGCCTTCGTCTTCTGTGCGTTAACAGCAAAGCACCATCGTCGGTATCATTCTAAGAGATCCGCCGCAGAGCTCTGCAGTCTTCCCACCGCAGTCAACTTCTGCCAGGAACAGCACAGGAGGGCCGTATCGTTGCCACAGAGAGACAGGATCTCGAGGTTCCCACGACGAGTTAGAATGTCGTGGGAATAGATGTTGTAAAGCAGTGGCCCGAGGACAGATCCCTGAGGCACACCATCAAATGGATACCTTGACAATATACTATATATATATATATATATATATATATATATATAAACTTAGACAGTAACACACAGCACGAGAACATATATATATATATATAGGAGGAAAAAAAATTATTACACTTTTACATATCTTAAGCTAATATTCCTCAAAATAGGACCCTTGTGAGTCGATACACTTGTTCCAGCGGCGTTCCCATTCCTAGAACGCTCCCGCGAAGGCATCATCGGGAACCTCTCGAAGACGCGTCGTCACGGCCTCTTTGACGGCGTCCAAAATCCCGTATCGCGTTCCTTTCAAACTCCTCTTTATCTTCGGGAACAGAAAGAAGTCCGGTGGTGCCAAGTCCGGGCTGTAGGGCGGGTGTGGCAGCGTTGCCACGCCGTGCTTGGCCAAGAAGTCCGACACGACAAGAGCGGTGTGAGACAGCGCATTGTCGTGATTTTTTTCGCATCTGTAATTGGTCCCTAATAATCTCGTGCACTATTGTTTTTGGCACATTACACTGCTTTGCTATCATCCGAACCCTAAGACGACGATCAGAGTTCAGTACATCGCGAACTTTTCGGACATTTTCGTCGGTGAGTGTCGTTGATGGGCGTCCAGGCCGTGGTTCTTCGTCGACCTCTTCTCTGCCCTCGACGAACATCTTGTGCCACCGAAAGATCATGTTTCTGGACATGGCTGACTCCCCGTAAGTCTGGTGAATCTTACCGACAGTTTCGGTAGACGATTTTCCAAGCTTTACCGTAAATTTGATGGAATAACGCTGCTCCAAAAACTTCGGCATCGCGTTCCGTGACGTGGGTCGACCGTGGAAGTTCGCGTTAACAGAGCTCCTCACTACACAGCTCAGAGCCGACTGCCTTTTTCAGCATCGCTTGCCAACATACCCCCACCAATCGCAGCCCGTCAGAGTGGTGCTGGGCGCGCCTGAAGCGGCGGGAAAAAATCAGTACACTTATCTTCCGGACGAACCCTGTATATATGATGTCTTCGAAGTAACACGGAAGTGTTGAATAAAAAACTTAAACAGTAACACACAGCACGAGAACACTCAAAAAGAACACTCACAATAATATCTTGATAATTTCGACGGACTCGAACTCCGTCTTTTTCGGAAGATAAAGGCCAGTCATATCTTATCTTCCGAAGAAGATATATATATATATATATATATATATATATATATATATATATAAAGTTAGACAGTAACAAACAGCACGAGAACACATAAAAAGAACACTCACAATAATATCTTGATAATTTCGACGGACTCGAACTCCGTCTTCTTCGGAAGTTAAGATATGACTGGCCTTATATATATATATAATTATATATAATATATATTATATATATATTAATTATTATTATTGGTAAGAAAAAAACATTAATTCGTTATTGAAAGTTAGTACTCACGGGCAACTTGTACTCTGGGGAATGTGGTCTATATACTATATATATATATATATATATATACTATATATATATATATATATATATATATATATATATATATATATATATATATATATATATATATATATATATATATATATATATATATATATATATAGACCACATTCCCCAGAGTACAAGTTGCCCGTGAGTACTAACTTTCAATAACGAATTAATGTTTTTTTCTTACCAATAATATGCAATGTTTTATATTAGTTTAAAGTATTTGATATAATTATGAAGCATATGCCATAATTGAACGTCGTACATGTATTTTGAATGAGAGAAGAAATGCGCCTCCCGTCTGCCGCCTCTTGGCCAGACTATATAAGACGGCCAAAAACTCAATTACGACATGCCCTGAAGACGATGGACGACTCGGCCATCTAAACGTCGGCAAACCTACGAACGTGGACCAGGTGGGAGACCCGAATAATCTTGGAAAACATTATTCGCTGGGAAAGTATCAGATCATTCTGCCTGTATTTTGTATGGCACTGAGGGATTTGCAACTGAACCGTGGTCTAATTTTTCCCTTGAAAGAACACCGCTGCTAATTATACAAAAGAGCACCGAACGAAAAGGTTATTTAACGGTGCTCTGTAACGAAGGAAAAAATTAATTTCATCTCCGAAGTCGTGGGGGGGGGGGGAGCGATCTTAATTAAATTGGCTATGAAATGGCCCTCGAACGGTATTCGTCCCTCAGGAGAAGAGTTCAGTGATCGAAGAGAAAGGAGGGATCCTGGAGAGTCACCTGGAGGTTCGAATGACAATTATCAGTTTCGTTTGAACATGAAGCTGTGGAGGAATGCGGGCCAGGCCTTGAGGCAGGATGACGAGCTTAGATTTGTGGAGGGATTTGAGATAATGAGGGCGTGGAGGAGGAAAGGAATTGGACGGAGTTTCAAATATGGTGGGAGGAATTCGGAAAGGTAAATCCGAAGATGGTAGAATTAGTGGGTGATGGAGATGAAGAGAGATAGAATGGCATGTTGATATGGCCGTGATAGAAGGGATTATATTAGACAGAGAAAAAAGGGCCGTTCCTTTAAAATTCCCACCCTTAACCGCCATCTTTAATTTCTTCCCCAGCAGTCCCTAAACCTTCCGCCCCCCTACCCTTCCCAGGCACTCTTCCCTCAAGACCTCTCAGTCTGACATGAAGAAGGTCTCGGAGTAGGCCGAAAGCTCAAATCATCTACAGTGTGAGTGTCCTTTTACATGTTATCTGTTTTATTCTGTGTTATATTGTGCCGTCCAAAAGTTATGTATATATATATATATATATATTATATATATATATAAATTCACTGATAGTCATAACAAACACAAAAACCAAAACACACAAAAGAGGGACTCACTGGTTCTCGAATTTTCGGTGGTCCAACCACCTTTCTCAAGAGGAATTAGGAACAGAGTTCTGTTCCTAATTCCTCTTGAGAAAGGTGATTGGACCACCGAAAATTCGAGAACCAGTGAGTCCCTCTTTTGTGTGTTTTGGTTTTTGTGTTTGTTATGACTATCAATGAATTTACATTACACGTTTGTGGGTTTTCCAAATAAGTGTATTATATATATATATATATATATATATATATATATATATATATATATATTTGTAGATTTCGAAAAAGCGTTTGATAGAGTGAATTGGGAAAAATTATTGCTGGTATTGCAGAAAATAGGAATGGATTGGAGGGACAGGAGACTGATCCGCAACCTGTACATGTCTCAGACTGCTCAGGTGCGAGTGGGGAACGGAGAGTCCGGATAGGCAGTGTTAGGAAGAGGTGTAAGCCTGGGTTGCCCATTGTCACCGGTGCTGTTCAAAGTATATGTAGAGGAAATGATTAAAGAGGCACGGGAAGAACTGGAGGTAGAAATGAATGTCGGAGGGGAATTCATAAAATCGGTTAGGTTTGCTGATGTCCAAGCATTAGTTGCTCAGTCAGCCAAGGGGTTGCAAGCATTGTTGAGTGAATTGGAGGTTCAGTGCGATAAATATAGTATGGGATGAGAATCAATATTAATAAAACAAAGGTTATGCAATTTTCCAGAAAGAAAAAAAGCTAAGCTAAATATTAAAATAGGGGGGGGAAATAGAGCAGGTAGAACAGTTTACATGTTTCGGAAGTGTTTTGGACCAATACGGTCAAAGTGGTAGGGACGTAAGGAGAAGAATTGCGCTAGGTAAGGAGGCTTTCTCAAGGAGGAGGGAGTTGATGACGGGGACGTTTAGTTTTCCCCGTAAGCCTGGTGAATCTTACCGACAGTTTCGGTAGACGATTTTCCAAGCTTTACCGCAAATTTGATGGAATAACGCTGCTCCAAAAACTTCGGCATCGCGTTCCGTGACGTGGGTCGAGCGTGGAAGTTCGCGTTAACAGAGCTCCTCACTACACAGCTCAGAGCCGACTGCCTTTTTCAGCCTTTGGAGCGGCGGGAAAAAATCAGTACCATTATTTTCCGGACGAACCATGTATATACTATATATATGTTTACATATATATAGGCAGGGTTGAACCCAAAAGGGATTGGTCTGATTTTTTTACAAAACTTTTATTGACGATATACTTACATCGACTTAATAATCTTCAAATTATGCTCTGTGAGCTTGCTACACACTTAGTATAACGTTGCTACCATTCCCCGTACGGCCGCTGGAAATTTTCTTTGGGAATGCCGTTGATGACCTTCGTGGAAGCCTCTCGAACGGCCTTTATCGAGTCAAAACGTCGTCCCTTGAGCTGACTTTTCATCAGTGGGAAGAAGAAGAAGTCCGGTGGAGCCAGATCGGGAGAATAGGGCGGTTGCGGCAACGTGGCAACGCTGTATTTGGCCAGGAGCTGTCTGAGGACGAGCGCGCTATGGCAGGAATTTTCGGCACCATCTTGGCGCACACCTTGCGCATGGCCAAATCCTGTGAAATAATGCTTCGGACGTTGGATGCAGACAGACCTAACTGGTCTGCAATTTCTTCACTATTTAAGCGTCGGTCTATGTTCAGCAGTATCCTCACTCTGTCCACATTCGTGTCGGTTCTTTCCGTCGACGGCCGTCTGGAGCGATCGTCGCCTTCAACGAGCTCCCTACCCTCTTTAAACAACTTGTGCCACTCAAATACTGTGGAATGGCTTAAGGCAGTGTCCCTATAAGCCTGCTTGATCATATCGAGGGTCTCAGTTCCCGTCTTCATGAGGTTTGCACAAAACTTCACGGAATAACGTTGGTCTAAATTCAGATTCATTTTGTTTTTCGACGCGGACAAAAACCTTGCTTCACTAAAAACGGTGTCCTTACTCAACGACAGCCCGCAGGCGACTAATGTTGGGGTCGGTCTGTTGCTAAGAGCCGCCTCCACCTTACCCTGCCGGGCAGACCCCCCTCCACCGCTCCGTTCGCGCCAGAGAAGATCAGTTTAACACTTTTGGGTGCGACCCTGTAAATTAGGAACGTATATTTGAATAGCGAATATACTTAATGATGAAAGGAAAGAGATAATGCGACGTTTGTCTGAAACCTCTTTGAGGTTTGTGCAAATGCGAAGGAGTGCAAATTATACCCTTTATGGTGAAAGGGAGTGTTGTTAATGATAACCATGTGATCCCGGGTGTAGTTTCCCAGGAAGATCTGGTACCCGAAAAATCAAATATCTTGGTTGGAGCTGCAGGTGCCCAGAGTGCCTTGCCCGGGAATCGTGCCCGGGACCCTCCGGTCAGTAGTCCAAAGCTCTACCCTTTATGCACCACGACCCACATACGTGTGTATTATTATTACCCCCTGGACTACGGCGACCTACACTGTTAATAATGCAATTAATAACGTAACATATAACGATGTGTATTTGTATTAATTTGGAATTTAATGGAAACCTGTTGTGAACTAAAGGCACTCAGTGAGACCCGTGACATAATGCGCCCAGACGGAATCCGTGGAATAAAGAGCACCAACACTCACGAATGTAGGTTTCATGACTTCATATACCAAAAAAAACGCTTAAAAACGAGTCGTATTCTCAATGCATACAATTACCCAAAGATATTACTGAATGGCAAAGGTACGTTATTTACGATTTATATTTATATTGACCCTTACGCATTATCTGTAATTTTCCACATAATTTCTTTACATTAATGAATTAAACACCCAGATATTTGTTCATTGAATAACCTATGAGAGTGGCGTTTTTTCTATGGCCATAGTCAGGAAAAACTATATACAAATCACGTGGGTATAATCGGATCGCCGTTTAAGGAAACGAAGAAAATGAATTGTTGGGAGAAACTGCTGCATGGTCAACATATGTATTTGGCAATTCCTGTTTCGCTTGTTCGTTTCGATGCTATTTCCGCGCTAGGTGGATTAGCGGGCGCGCTGCCCTTCGCCCTTGGCGCTCGAAGAAAGTGCGAGAGCGGTCTCTGTAATGCATGGAGGTACAGTCCGATCCGACAGTGCGCTTGGGTCGACGTAATCTACCGCAATCGCACAAGGGCAACAATTTAATCATGACGCATCGAACCTGACCGAGATGTCCTTAATCTCGTCCGTTTTTTTTAAACTTCGCCTTACGAGTGGACTTGGGTGCGAGTGAACAAATCGCATTTGTCGCATTTCCTGGGATCGCTCGAATCGAAATTTTGGGTAGAAGTGCCGATTTATTATAGCATTACCGCCGATTTTTTTAAATTCTACATTTTCGATTGCTTTTACCTTCTCTCCCTTCCCCCCCCATCCCCCCCCACAGCGCCGCACACCCTTCCGCTCCCTTCCCCCCCTCCAGCCCCCTTCCCTCAAATCCCGACGCCGATGGAGAAACTCTTCTAACGTCCTCTGCCAACCACCCTCGCTGCGGCTTGTCGCGTATTGTGTAGATGTAGATGAGTGTAGCAATTGAAGAAATTCAACTGAAATGGAACGTGGTCATAGGGACGTTTCCGTTCGCGCAGCGCCGTAAAGAATTTAAGCGTAACTCGACCTTTGACCCGAGTTCGTATTTTTGGATCGTTAAATCCCTTAAAAAATGGACATACAATCACGAGCGAGGACGTGATCTTGAGTCCTCAAATCGAGTTCAATCATTCTGAAAAAAATGTTATGAGAATCAGCAGCAAACGAAATAGCCATTCAAAAAATATTCATGTTCAGTTTCTAGAGCAGCCAGGTCCAACATTATTTCGAATGTCAAGCAATAGACGGTGTGAGAAGGAGGCGATCGAAATATTAGAAAAGAAGCACTGGCTGAAGCGTGAATTAATAGAGAGTGTGAATCATTGTGAACGATGCGATAATTTGATTTGGGACAATTCTGAGTTGAGTTCTTGCATTCAGAGTGACCCTACAATCAAGGTATCTGGAACAGCGATCTCCGCTTGCTTAGCACGAAATATGCTGTGCAGATGTACAGTGTGATTTTGTGTGTTTTGCTGGATTGTAGAGGGCAATTTAGGGTGCAACGAAATTACCTCTGACCTTAAGCTTCGACAGACCTCTCCCTCAAAATTCGTCACAATTTTTCCGCCATATGTAGCTCCAACTACCCCGGGCGGGCAAGCGAGTGGTGAATTACGTCGATGTGAACTTTGGAAATATTTCTTATGACCCGAGGATTCCAGAGACCGATCGAGGTGTTCCGTTCTTTCTCTCCTTACACTTAGAGTTTGAATCGGGCTGGCGTCTTACTGCTTTATACACTCCACCTGGGCAGAATTAATAGTTAGGAATAAAGTACCTTTTTGAGGTCGCTTTCCAATCATTCGAAACTGATTAAAAAATCTTATTAGACTTCTGAAAAGTACATCCCTACGACAATACCACTTGCTTTGTCGACAATTTTTCCTTCTTGGATTCTTCAAACCTTCTTCCTGTGCATTCTAGAACGTTTATTATTTTACGTGTATGGTTCAATAATTCCTTAGAAAATTCAATATATGGCGCTCGTAGTGTTTGGAAAAAAGGTTTGCTTTTAGTAAGGATCATCTCTCGCGAGACTGCTCTTGAGATTTCGCCTATCACGTGGTTTTAATTTCATAGTCGATTGGAGCAACACATTTTTGTGTATTTAGAAAGATGGAACAAATAAGTTTCGTTCGTTTCATCCATATAAATAAAATCCCTAACACCGAAATATATCATAACCGAGTTGGATGAAGTTCATGAACACATCTGCTTCGATGGTTGCGATTGTTTACATTTGGGTAAATGAGTTCCAACGTGACTGTACATCCACCAATGATGAACAACGTACAGTCGAAGTGACTTCCTCCGAAATGGTTGACGAAATCCACGGTACGGTTTTACGTGATCGTGAAATCAAAGTTCGAAAAATAGTTGAGGCCATAGGTATGCCTCAAGTATTTTCAATTTTGCACGAAAAGTTGGTTGTTAACCAAATCTCGGCAAGATGGGCGCGCCGTGGAGAATAAACGCTGGTATAAATACCTGGTCGACCCGAAGGCTGGTTTGGCGCTTGTGCTGTGGTCGTAACGTGTATACTATTATGTGCATCCAGAGATAGAGGAATCGTTGGGTTTCTAAGAACTCCCAAGAATGCGAAGACGGTGAAATCAGCCGACAAGGTGGTGAAGGCCACGGTTTTTGGGATGCGCGCGGAATCATCTACGTCGACTTCTTTCAGAAAGGACAAACAATAAACGGAGAGTTTTATGAGTCGTTATTACAGCTGTAGAGCAAGGAAATCAGGAAAAAACGTCTCTATTTGACAAAGAAAAAACTTCTCTTCCTTCAAGACAATGTACGGGTCCACACCTGCGCCCAATTTCGTTGGCGAAAATTCATAGAATTAAAGTTCGAATTATTAAAAAACACGCCGCATTCACCTGATTTAGTCCCCGGTGAATTTTTTTATTTCCAAGCTTGAAAACATTGCTCTGCCAAAAAAGATTCACGTAGAATGAGGAGGTCATCGCCAATACAATACCCATTTGAGGTACATTCGAAATCCCATTTTTTTCGGCTTGAAATGGTTTGAAGAAACGCTGGGGAAAGTGTAATGAGCTACTAAGAAATTACGTTTAAAAATAAGAATACGTCCAAAAGACTTGTTTTTCCCCCCGAAGGATTTTTTGCACGACCCACTTATGTTGGTCGTTCTCCTCTCTATCAAGGCGTCCACATATCTGAATTCCCCTCCGACCGTTTGTCTGCCTTCTTCGGATTTCTCGTGGAAACCACCTCTCTTTCCTCTCCCGCGTATTCAAAACTTCGTCATTTGCCTTCCTCCTCTCTGCCGAGTTTGCTTTCTTCATTCTCCCACGTCCCTACGAAGCCTCCAATCGGCCCCAATGTCTCAAAGACCAGGGGGCCTGCTCCGTACCTCCAAAGTCTCCCGATGCTCTTCTTCGAACGGAATCTGAAAAAATTGTATCGCTAGTTATTCCTTAAAAATGCCCGCCGCGGCTGACGGAACCGGGTACGACCGATGCCACGGAGTCTTATGCAAGAGTGAAGAGTATGCCTGACGTTCCAGGTTGATGGAAGGTTGACCAAAGAAAAACATATTCTTTCAATCATTGCCATTGGTTGAAATTAGTTCGATGCAATTGAAAAACAGCAGGCGCGGATTACACAGGCCAACAGTGGTTTTGGTGCCGGAGCTTTTAATGCTGATTTAAAGAACAATTGGGGTGCTGAATCCAATTATGACACTAGTTTTTTCCTATCAGCTATAGTTTTCAAGATATAGATATGTTGTTACTTACGTAAAAAAATCTTCTACATGATGATATGGGAATATTATATTAATAATAAAACCCACTAAATATAAAGACTTAATTTATTTCTAGAGCTGTTAAATCACCCACAAACACAACAGAATTTTACAATACAATTGAACACAAATACTAAATTTTTTTACTGTAATAAAACAAATTGAAATGAAAAAATACATAAAAACATCACTCAACACATCGGAAGCTTCTTTTGCGCGATTTTCTTGAGTGCACCTTGTTCAAACAGTCTCGTTTTAAGCACCAGCAGTAATCTGCCATCATATGGTTATCCCATCTTCCTTGGTGGCGAGCTTCCATTGTTTTTATATCCTGGTGAAATCTTTCACCTTGTTCTTCACTTGTGTCTCCTAAATTTCCAAGAAAATTGTCTAAGTGGCTGTGTAGGTAGTGAACTTTTGTGCTCATATTACATCAAAGTGATTTGAAGTTACTGAGCATGTTTACCAGCTCAATATAATTTTCACTTTTGTGATTTCCTAGAAAATTTTTTATGACCTCAACAAATGACATCCAACTAATTTTTTCAATCTCATTCATTGACTCGACAAAAGTAGGATCCTTTGTAAGTTGTCTGATTTGTGGCCCCTCAAAAATACCAGCTTTTCAATACTTATATGGGGCATCTTTAGTCTTAAGTAGCCAAAGCATGGTCCATCCTTGTCAAGAGCCTTTACAAATTGCTTTATTAGGCCTAGTTTAATATGTAGAGGCGGTAAGATGATTTTCTCTCTTTCAACTAAAGATTCAGCAATGATGTTTTCTTTCCCAACAACCAAGTTTTCTCTCTTAGGCCACTCCTTAATCCAGTGGTTTTGTCTGTCCCTGCTATCCCAGAGGCACAAGAAACAAGGATATTTTGTGTAGCCACTTTGCTGCCCAAGAAGAAAGTTCACCATTTTTAAATCTACACAAATCACCCAGCGATGTTCCTGGTATTTTATCTTCTGTAAGACCAATGCTATTGTATCGTATTCTTCTTTCATTTTAGTTGAATGAGCGATTGGTATTGCGCCAAACCTGTTACCATTGTGAAGAAGTACACATTTTAAACTACGCTTGGAGCTATCAATAAACAAACGCCAATCACTAGCATCATATTGTGATAGTAGTCCCATTTTTTCCAAAAGACCCTTAACGTCTAAACAAAATGTAAGATTGTCTTCTTGAGTAAAGACGGGTAGCATATCCTTTTCCCTTGTGCGATAAAAACTTATTTTTGTACCGGGTTGCAGTAAATTCTTTTCATGCAGTCTTGATGCTAGTAGTTCGGATGCTTCCTTCGATAAGTTCAGTTCTCTAGCAAGATCGCTTAGTTCATCTTGATTAAATAGTTGAGGAATTGTTGATACCCCCTCGTAGTCACTGCCACTATCGTCAACAGAATGAGAAATGTTTTCAAATAACTCAAATTCTTCCTTAGATATATCTGGTAACGTCTGAAATATTGGGATCGGTATTTCTTCTGAATGGGGTACCGGGCGTCTAGCTGAAGGCAAATCTGGATATGTCCACTTGTGGCGATTTTTTTCGATTAATTCCCGAAACATTTACCATGCAAAAATAACAGTCGTCAATATGGTTCACAGGTTCTCTCCACACCATTGGCACACCAAATTTTAGACTTTTCCTTTGTCCTGTTGTCCATTGCCGCAGATGTTCAGTACATGTTTTACACACAAAATGCGGTGCCCATGTTTTATCTTGGTCTCCTAGCTTAACACCAAAATATCCCAAGTATGCACATTTCACAAAGTCTGTAATATTTTTCCTGTTTTCTTTTACCATATATTCCCCACAAACGTAACAAAACACATCAGGATCATTAACACAGCATCTTCGACTTGAGCTCATTTTTAGATGATGTTTTACAAAAAGTTACACTTTGAAGTAAAGTCCGTCCACCTGCTCCGAATAGCCAAGGGCAACTAATGAAGCAAAAATGGCTGTCAAGAGAACAAAAAACGTGGATGCCATCTAATGGATACCTTATGAACTAATTTCGCCTTCTTTTACCGAAGTCTATACAAACGATTTTTGTTTTTTAATCTCATTGGCCTACAATATAAAAATATACATAAAACTTATTGACAGTTTATTGAAAATAAAAGGAACACCGCAGAGTGGTTATAAATTAGTATACTTATAGATTTATTTAACTTTGAAAATTATTTTCCGGAATATATCAAATATTAAAACAGCTAATCGTAAGATGTGCCATATCTAAAAAAGTAGAGCTGTTAAATAAAAACGGATTTCATATTTGGATTCAGCTCTACAAATATAGTTAAAATCAACACAAAAAAAATTTTTTTGTAGGCCTGTGTTATTTATGTTCGCTGAATAACTTTAGGTACTCGTATATTTTCTCTACACATTCATGGGTTCACTTTTTTTAGTCGGAAACCTCGTGTAATTTATAAGTATATTTATTTCGTGTATGTAAGTATTTAATGATTAACATTTTTATATCATGGATAGAATGTGGCAGGTAATATATCTGATATGAAATTGTGAAACAAGAAATCTTTCGTAGTATTTTGTAGTGTCATCATTCGTCATATGCCTCTGAGGACACCACTTATGTCACAAGGTTTAAGGAAATTAGATTTCATAGAGAAGTGCATGAAAAAATAAAAGCAACTTAAGGCAAAATTATAGTCATTTTCGTTACATATTTTAAAAACTGATGCATACCTTACTGCCTCGGAATTGTGTCCAACACCTCGAAGCTAAAAAGAGACGTTTTAGGCGTGATATGGTGGAATATCGCGATTAATTCAAATTTGGCAATTTTAATTAATCACGATATTCCACCATATCACGCCTGAAACGTCTCTTTTTATTCGTAATGCTAGCATGGCAATCCAGGCCAAGTTATTTCTCAAATTGTCTATTCAGTGCCGAGTAGTTACACCAGAAGATGAAGTTTCATCGAAACTGGTCGTATTACAATTTTATTTTGTGAAAATTGCCAATTTTAATTAACCTTGCAGGTAGCCATCTTCAGCCATGAATTGTAATGTGAGCAACAGTAGCCGAAGTGCAAAATTCTATTTTTTTAGATTTATCAAACCATAATTTAATTGAAAATTCACGGAATATGAAACGGTTACTTGATCACCATTTAATTTCCCAAGGTTTGTCAACTAATGATCTTATGTTGTGATAATGTTTTAAATTGTCATGTGCTATGGAATTTATTTCTCAACTTGGCCCAGTTATGAGTTGAAAGTTACGGACCAGTGAAATCTAAGGTATGCCTGTAATTGCTGACAGGCGTATGTAGTTATACATAGTTGTGACGTTCGTTATTATTCTAGGTAATCTACCGGTTAAGGTAGGTTTTGGATGGACACAGCCTATAAAACAGTACAGCGATAAAGTTTCTTGCTTCTTGTGCCAAATCAACCAGAAAACCGACAATACAATGAACCCCCCTTCACTTACGTATACTTCTTTCATTTCGTCCAACATCCCCATCCCATTCCTCCTCTTCGCTCTATGTGCCTCAGTCTTCAACATTGGCAACATTCATTGAGATCTCAAAAACTGTCGACAAAATCTTCGTCGCACACTACGAAATGGTTTGTTTGATCCCGTAGTCTTCTCTTTACAATAGTTGAAAATCAAAGTTTTACATCCTGTAGTAAGTGGATAGAAGTCAACCGCATCATCTCCCTTAATTCTCGTTCATGTTTAGAGGGTGTGTTTTTTGACGATTTCGACAAATGACGACCACCGAGCAATGTATTTGTCGATGCTATCTGAGCGATGCCATTACGTCTTGGGCTCGGTAGCGCGACACTCGGATAGAATTCAGAAATGGCATCGGCGACTTTTACGGAATAACTTCTGGAGCCATTTCACGTAGCCGATGCCATAATGGCAACATATTTAAGAACGGGCGCCGCCATTCAGGGATAACCCCCGTACTCTCCAAATTGAGATTTCTACCCGTCTTTGATTCGCGACTAAGAACATTTACAAAAGGCCGTTCATTGAACCCGACATCCATTCACGCAAGTCGGAGAGGGGAAGTATTTTTTAATGTGTGTGCTTTGACTTCTTCCCGAATTAAACTTTGCTTTGCCCGAGGGCTTGCGCATTGCGCATGCTCCAAGTCGAGTTCGGACGCAGATTATCTAAAAATTTCAACTCATGTATGCGTATAATTTTTCTACGAGTAACCCTTATTGCATCTCGCCATTCAGGTTTTAATTATTTTTTGGTTTCAGTAACAAAAATCCAAAATTGTTTTGTTTTTATAATTACGTATGTATGAATACATGTATTTTTCCGTTATGGGATGATGGTAGTTTAGCTACATTAAAATCTACGTTTGCCCTTTACGCTAGCGCTACCTTAGTGGAGTCCAGGTGGAACTTTGAAGTGCCGATACGAGGGTTAATGTGATCGACTACCGACCCTGTCAATAATTGGGTACGTTGCAAGGAGCGTTCAGGGAGTTGGTGATCAATATGGTATCAAAAATTACATTGGCTGATGTACGAGGACTCATGGCCTGATTATATTTCTTAAACTAAATTAATGTGTATGTAATTCAATTTAAAGTGTCTGGTGGTAATTCTTGGAAGAATTCATTAGTTTACGCTAATAAATAAACGCTATCTGCTCATGTTTTTAAAATAAGAGGCCTGTTAAAAATTATCGCAAATTTTGAATTTCCGCGGGTTACGTATATTTGATTTTCGATTTTTTGTGGCGTTATGTCGGTACTTATGTCTCTCACTTATGCCGAAAAGTTCGGCCATTTTGAATGTTCGGTTAATTGATGACAGCTGATTTGCTTGGACGTGTTTTGGCTTGTCTTCGATTTTAGCTGCTTTCGATTTCAATAATAGATCAAAGAAACTGTATCAAATTTCGTGTGAAAAACGAAATTAAGTGCGCGGACGCATTCCGAATATTGACTGTGGCATATTGAGAAGCTACCTTGAACCGAATCAACGTTTATTAATGGTACAAAATGTTCTCTGAGGGCCGAGAAGATGTGAACGACGAAGAGCGTGCCGGACGCCCGAGCATGTCAATAACAGTCGAAAACATTGATAAAGTGAAGAAAATAGAATTGGCCAATCGTCGAACCACTGTTAGAGAAGTTGCTGAGGACCTAAACATATCGATTGGCTGGTGCCATTCGATTTTTACAAAAGTATTTTGGCATGACATGGGTCGCCGCGAAATTCGTACCAAATTGCTGTTTCGACCAAAAACAGCAACGCAATAACATTGCTAATGAGGTGTTGGACTCTGTCCGAGACGACCCAAATTTGCTCCAGAAAGTCATAACTGGTGACAAATCATGGGTTTATGGTTATGACGATGGAACTAAAGCTCAGTCATTCCAATGGGAGCTGCAGCACGAGCCAAGACCGGAAAAAGCGCTCCAAGTTCGGTCGAATGTGGAAGTTTGCTTACAGTTTTCTTCGATTGCAGGGGCGTGGTGCATCATGAGTTCTTGCCACAGGGTAGAATGGTAAATAAGGAATATTACCAGCAAGTTATGCGCAATTTGCGCGAAGCAATCCGCCACAAACGCCCGGATTTGTGGAAGAACAAAAATTGGCTTTTGCACCGTGACACTCGCCCCTGCTCACACATCGTTACTCGTGAACGAATTTTTGGCCAAAAATAACACCCTAATGATGCCGCAGTCACCGTATTCCCCAGATCTGCCCCCCAGTGACTTTTTCGTGTTCACGAAACTGAAGAGGCCCATGAAAGGGCGACGCTACGAGACGAGACGAGATTGACTAGATAAAGAATGCCATGCATCAAAGGAGGAGCTGAACAAGATCACGAAAAATGATTTTTTGAAGTGCTTCGAGGATTGAAAAAAAAGTTGGCACAAATGTATAATATCTAAAGGGATTACTTGGAAGGGGACAAAATAGATATTCATGAATAAATTAATAATTTTTGAAAAAAACACAAGTCACGACACTTTTTGAACAGACCTCGTACGCTCACAATTTTACGGAAAATTAAATCTCCGACATTATTTTCAATGTAAGTTCAACTATTAATTCGTACTTGCAGCATTGTTATTTCCTCGTGACATGTTCAGCTGATTTGTCATCGCCTCCTCTAGCTCGTTTGGTTTAGTCTAACTTAATTGATGTGTGTCTTTTACTTGCGTCTTCTTCCCCTTTGCTCTTTTTTCACTTAAATCGCAGGTTTTCATCGGCGAATAATAGTCGAATGCTTTCCTTCCGACCCCGCGGTTCGATCGGGGCTCTTGAAAGCGTTATGCAATGGGTTGGGTAGAAATGGGGTCGTGGGTGGTGGAGGGAGTGGCGTCCTTTCCGTAAATACCTAATTACAAAGTTCGGTCGACCTACAATATGTACGCGACGTCATTGACGACCTTACCGCAGATATTGTTTGGGACCGATTGCAAATGACGTAATTTATGTTCAATATTGGTACTGAACCAATTGTTTTATCTTATCTTGAAGTCGTCAATTTTGAGTACAAGTTAGTACTTGGTGTTATATAACTGACTAAATTCTGTAGACTCTGGCCCGGAATTCTATTTTTTTAAGTGATTTAGGACACTTTATCAAATGCCAGGTTTGAAAATTTTAAAACTTAAGATTTTTTCATATTGGTAGGCCATGGCGTCGCTCGCAATGGCCGACCGCATTCTGAAATGTGGGACTTTCGCTACAAGTTCCGAGCAGTTCACATCGCGCGGTAGTCTCCTTGGTCAAGGGAACAGGGCATCGAAGTGGAATCTCCAGGAAGAGAGGAAGAAATGGGGTTTGGCGGGCGGAGGGGTGTGTCGCCGGACCATTTCGCTCGGCTGGTCGTCAGCGTGGAAACAAGAGGCGGAGATGAAAGACGTGTTCCTCCCCCTTGCTCCTGTCCCCTCCCCCTAGCTTCTGTACCCTCCCTCTTGCTCCTCTCCCCCCCATTGCTCCTGCCCCCCCCTCCGCCTACGACCACCGCGATCAGAGATTTCAACGAACTCGTCGGAGGTGGGAGATGGCTGCGATGGATCTGTCGTCGCTGTAGTGCCTTCGGGGACAATGTCCGTCCGTCCCCCCTTCGTGCCCCGGGACGTCTCGATGTACCTTCCCGGCGACATCTCCGTAGAACGCGCCTCGTCTCTAAGGAGGGAGGCGGAGTGGACTAGGCCGGACTGATGTGTGGGGGGGGGGGAGGTGCTTCTAGGGAAGTGTGTTGGTTTCATTTCGCATTGGTCCGGGGTCGCATTCGGCGAACATTATTATGGATTTACATCTGGATGCTTATCTGCGAACCCCGGATTGGTGTTCGGCAGGCGTTGTTTCTCCAAATAGTAGTTGTATTCATGCACCGCTCCAGTATAAAAGACTGGAAAAAAAAGATTAAGTAGAGACCACCAGGAGAGAGATCGTGGGAAATTGGAAAACCTACCTTAACCGGTCGATTACCTTATAATAATAACATACACACTCCACATCCACTCTTCTATTGACCTCTGTTGAACTTCTTTCGACGGCTATCCCTCCCTTTCCTCTCCTGGCGCTTCTTACTACGCCTTCAGTTCGATCCATATTGCATCCACCATCTTTCTCCGCATACGAGCTCAACGTCTCTTGACGTATATCTTAAAATAATCGTCACTTCGATGTATCTTAACGCCAGATCGATATTAATCTTTCATCGTCGTGAACGCGATAGTTAAGTGTATGTCTGTTGCGGAGTGGCGCTGCCCTCGCCACGTCGCGACGCGTCGCTTTGTCCTTCGCCATCCCTGTGGGGCGTCACTCCTCGAAAGGGGGAGATAGAGGTTGCTTTTGCGATAGGGGTGGAAGAAGAAGTCACTCTCCAGTAGGGGGGCGAAAGGGGCCGCCACCCTCCTCCAGAGGTTGTGGACCTCTTGCCTACCGTCTCCAAGGGTGACTCCTCTCCCCACCCCTACCCCTCACTCCATCCCCTAATACCACGTAGGGGGTGTGGGGAAGGAGAGGCGCTCGTCGGGGCTGGGGGAGGATGTAAACACGCACCACTTCTCCCATTTCGTGATCTCGCGCGAGGCAACCGTAGTCATGCCCCCTTTAGGAGTGACGTGACGCAAGTGAGAAGAGAGCCAACTAATTGCGACCTTACCCTCGAGAGAGGGCGGGTGATGATGGAGAAGGGACGTGCACGTCACGAGGGAAGGACCAGCGAGAGGCAAAGAGCATTCGTTCGCCCATCATCTCTCAGGATGCACCCCATCTAAATATTGCCTCTCAAGCCACCGCAAGGGCGTGTGGCGGTGGGCGGCAGGGAAAAAACGCATTCAAAACCAACACATGCATGCAAATCCATACTCACAGTGGTGCATAGATTCATGCAAAAATCCTATCATTTTACGTGCATGTAAATACATCTACATCTACTCGCGGTATTCGGTATTTCTTTTTTCCTTTTTTGGGTGGTGACCTAACACCCCCCGCCACACGCCCTTGCGGCGGCTGGCGGGGTATTATGTAGATGTCCTCAATTCCCCGCTAGCCGGCGCAAGGGCGTGTGGCGGGGCCACGGCACCACCCGTAAATTAGGAAAAAAACCGCGTGCAGAAGCCACAAATTTATAGCCCACAAACCAAATATGGTAAACATTCATGCAAGAACCCTTTGGCCCCAACCCTTTCACACACATGCAAACCCACAAACTACCTACAAATATACACATGCACAAACTTTGAATGTTTAATTTTGTTCCGACTTGTAACTTAAATGTTTTTAATATTTCTAAATGAACTTCGGATTCTTACTATTATGATTTCTGATTGTTCTGGGGAAGAATGAGTATTTGAATCAATCTCTATTGGAATCTATCTCCCTTATTTTATCTTTTTGGTCTGATCTACCTAAGTAGTGTAGGCCCATTATTATTCCTTTTGTGTCATAGTTAAACTCGCTGGTTCTGAATCATTCCAAAAGTCTAAATCTCGCTTGTTTTCTTCGTATTTCAAGGGACTCCCAGCCTGAATCCCATAAGAGACCCGTTACACTTGTGTTCTCGCTATAAAAATTTTTAACGAATCTGGTGGATTTTCTCAGGACTTTATGTAGTTCTTGTTGCCAGGTTTACTCCCAAGGATCCCAAATACTTGCGGCATATTCCAAATGTGGTCTAACTAGAGCAAAATAACACCTCTTTTTAACTTTCTCATTACATTGCCTTTAAATCTTAATAAATGTTCGGTGGTAAATTTCTTTAAAAGATCCACAGGATTCGATTACAAATTAGATGGAGTTGACCTTGAAGTAGTTGATACGGTGAAATACCTAGGTGTTACATTCACTAAAGACTTAACTTGGGGGACCCATATACGTAAAATATGAGGGCAAGCATATAAAAAATTAGGATTTATCAGACGCATTGTCAGCAGAAGTGACTCCAAGGTCAAGGAACGTTGTTATCACGCTCTTGTAAGGCCCCATTTAGAATATGCATGTAGCGTATGGGATCCATGTGAAAAAGGATTCATTTGGGAAATTAAGAAGGTAGCTCGTTTCGTGGAAAACTGTTACGATAAAACGAAAAGCGTCACTGAAATGCTTATGGGGTTGGGATAGGAATCATTGGAGGAAAGGCGACTCAGTGTTAGGTTAAACTTATTAAAGAAATTCAGATCCGCATGTTTCAACACCGAGGTCTCGAAAATTATTCGCGCTCCAACATACATGGTCGCTTAGATCATGTGTACAAAATTTGGGAATAGATGCCAGGACTAGCAGACTCAAGGACTCCTTCTTCCTACGGACAATACGGCATAACAACTGTAGGGTCACACTCGGAGATCACAAAAATGCTAGTTGTCACCCTCGGCGTCTAGGTAACAATTAGTTAAACTCAATTGCATGCACTTTCACTAACCTCCTGTGTGTTGTGTCAAAACCCTTCCCGCATGACCGCATTGGAATGCCATTAAGTAATGTATTGCTGTTTACAGTATTGCTTGCTCAGCTTCTGGTACCCTAAATTTCCCCTTCCATCCCTTGTCCCTCTCTGTGGGTGAGCCCTCCTTCTACCTGCAGCTTTGGGCCAGATTCCTCACCTTAGGTAGGAGAGAGTTTTACGTAGCAGGATCTTGTGGTGGTGGTATTTCGCCTAGCTACTTACTAAAATCTAGCCAGCACGTTCCTGACAAATTTCTTGCTGCATCCTGGGGTACAATTATTTGTTGTAGTTAAGCGTATGTACTTGCAAGCTTGTGGAGTGAAGGTAGGTGGATGTGTGTTTGCATACGCGTGGAATGATGGGATGTTTCTATGAATGTGTGCACTGCTGTGGATTGGGGTTTGCACGTGTGTGTTAGTTTTGAATGCGGTATTTCTTTTTTCCTTTTTTTGGGTGGTGACCTAACACCCCCCGCCACACGCCCTTGCGGCGGCTTGCGGGGTATTATGTAGATGTACATTTCCCCACCCCAAATACATATCTACCTCCTTTCATTCTACACCAATGCAATTACATATGCTATCATATAACGAATAATTGCACTTTAGGATGCAGTAAGAAACTTATCCAAAACGTGCAAGCTAGATGTAATTAATTAGCTAGGCGAAATTCCACCACCACAAGAACATGCAAAATAAAACGCTCTCCTCCCCAACGGGACGGGTAAACAAATTGACCCCACCCTGCAGGTAGGAGGAGGGTTCCCCCACGGAGGGGGACAAGGGATGGAAGGGGAAATCTAGGGAAACAAAAGCAGAGCATACAATACTGTAAACAGCACTGCATTACTTAATGGCATTCCAATGCGTTCATGCGGGAAGGGTTTTGACAACAGCACATAAGAGGACCCTTGGGGTCAAAGAGTGAGCGAGAAGAGGAGTCGACTCTCGGTAACTAGTCGTAGTTCTTTGTTCTTTGCTGTAGCAGATGGCGTTCGTGGTGCAACCAAATTAATGGCAGCTATGCTCTCTTTCTCGTCGGAATTACTCCTTAAGTGAATTGAGGGTTTCTGCCTGCGCTTGTTTTATGCTCCGTTGGGTTATACTTCGACGGACTTCCTTTAGTTTTCTCATCTCTTAAAGGAGCTTATTAGTGCTGATTCATAGAAGCGGAGGCAACTGAAATTTCGCGCCGGTATTCACGTGAAAGTTTTCCACGTGGGGCCCTTTTATTTCCGCGTCTCCATCTCCGGGGAATGGTCGGCTTCAAAGCAGGGGCTCGGTCGGGGTGCATTTTCGGTACCCTCACTACTCTTTTCTTCAATTGTATGTTCAAATCTCGTGACTGCTGTTTAAGTTTCACTTAAATTTAGTGTCTACGTTATTGATGGCTGAGGACTCTAATTGCCTATGCATTTATTAAATGTTAATTCATAACATACGGTCGTGTTGGTAGCATTGTATTCTCCATATTGCCTCACCGCAGCTAAGGAAGCCTGCCTGTGCTTGGGAAGAAACATTTGAATGATGTCAATCACTGGTAAACATCAACCATACCCACCATTTCATTAATGCCATTAAAATAACGTAATTCCTGGAATATTTTATTTGGTCTTATTCAATCATATAAAAATAAAATTTAAAATATGATTCCTTTGCGCTACTAGTCAGTAGATGAGACCAAGAAACGCAACAGCAAAAGCCGAGAGCATTTGGACGAAGGCACCATTTTCCTTCGCACGACGTGAGTTATTCGAACTTATTGGGACTGTACGTATTGACAATTTTGTCTCCCAGAGTAACGTGGGAAGTTGTGTTTCAACATTTTTCACAAACGAAAACGCTACTGTGATCCGTCAATTATTTTTTGTTCAAAAGAAAAGGGATTTTCTCTTAAGTTTAAAAGAATTATTTTAAAACGAAGCTACCAGTCATCGTCCTTGTCCGTATGAAACATATAAATATGAAAGGGAGTATTACGGCAAACGTGACACGCGGTGAAGAATGATGCACCCTCCGATGGATGGTGCTATTTTTAGAGAGGAGCGTGTGTTGGGCAGCTCCGCGTCAACCCTTCCCTCTCGCGCGGATTCCGAGGGAGCCCGTGTCAGGGTTGGTTGGTCGTTGTTCCCCTCCTTCACTTCACTCGCCATTCAAAGGACGAGGGGTACACGGGCTCCGCTCAAGGGCTTCCTTCCGCCAAGTGGCCCTCCTTGGGGGAGCGGGAAGAAGACCCTTCGGCGCCACCCCCTCCGCCACCCGGAAGGAACAGAGCGCCACGAGGCGAGAAAGTTGAAAACTCCACCCGCCCATGAATACTTGCGCCGAACGAAGTAATCAACACGAATGATGTTGCTTCGACGACGGAAGGGCCATTTGAAAGTTTCATTGAATCCGCTCTCGTGGCTCCCCGCAAACCAAGCATGGAGTATTGCGTATGTAAACCATAGGAAGTACCCCGTCGTGTGTTCTGCTTCAACATTAATTATTGCTTAACTGTTAGTTACCAATAGGAATTCTAAATAATTCAATCGATGGAGGACATTTGTGCAATAGTATTACAACCAATGAGGAAAATTAAAATTTAAATATTCCCCCTCGAGCTGTGAATAACAAGGAGAACAATAAAATAAGGTTTGTATGAAATAATGGCCATACATGAGGTTAGTTAAATAAAAGAATGTATTAACAAATTAAAGGAAGATGCTATAGCCGTATTAAGTAGGCAATATACGTCCAAAAGGAAAAATATAAGTTTCCGTGATGTTTGCGGGAAAAGAAATTCCCCGTCAGTGACCAATCACAACCTCTCAACCAGAACACCCTTCTGCAGTAGTTTGCGGGACTGTTACTTCCTCGTCAGTGACCAACTACAGACACACACACAAACCCGCAAACTACAGCAGAAGGGTGTTCTGGTAGAGAGGTTGTGATTGGTCACTGTCGTAGAATTTCTTCTTCCACAAACCATCACAGCAATTTATAGTTTTCCTTTTGGGCGAGTGGTGCTAATTTATTACGGCCATGGGAGATTTTCTGTAAAATTGTTATTTTACGAGGCCGTAGAGCTCAATTTTCGTAGATTTTAAAGATTGCATTACTTAAGGCCGTCGTTAGCCGTTATTCGAATCCCTTGTCATTCTTGAGAAAAATGACCGTTTTAAATCTCTCGATTGTACTTTTGATCTCGCTCTAACTTTATTGTCATTATTTCACTTGCCTTTGAACGACGGAGATAGCAATACTGCTTTAACATAGTGAGTAGTCCTGCAAATAACTAAACAAAGGTGGTGAGGGTCTCAGGAATTAGGGAAGTTAGGTAAGCTTTGAAATCGGACGGATTAAATGAAAGTAGGTGAAAACGGATGAAATATCTGGGAAGTATTTTAGTCGAAGTTTTGTCTGATTAGTTGGAACATAATGAATAGAAAAGGTAAGTGAAAAATGAAAGATTTGATGTGGAGCGCGGTTTTGAAATATTGGTCACTGAAGCCATGTGAAAGTAGGATGGAGACCTTTGAGATGTGGGTGTGGAGAAGAATGGACAAATGGAATGGATAGAAAGGAAAAACGAAGAAAAAATTGTCGTGGACGGAAGGGGATGGATGGTGTTGGATGAAATTGGAAGGAGGTTGGAAAGGCGGGTACGGGGCAAGCATAGCGACCGTGCATTGATAGAGGGGGCGTGTGTGACGGGGGGCGTAATGGAAAGAAGTTAAAGGAAGTATGCGCAGTTGAAGTATTTAATACTAGTATGTGTGGCTCTAAGGTATTTCATGTCTTCTTTTGCTGATCTTAAGTAGCATAGCGGCCGTCGCAGTTCTTGGGTCCATTAAAAAAACTACATCTACATAATACCCCGGAAGCCGCCGCAATGGCGTGTGGCTGGGGGTGTTAGGTCACCACCCTTCACTGCACAAGCATGCAAGTACATACGCTTAACTACAACAAACAATTGCACCCCAGGATGCAGTATGAAATTTATCAGGAACGTGCAAGCTAGATTTTAGTAAGTAGCTAGGCGAAATACCACCACCACTACGTAAAACTCTCTCCTACCGAAGGTGACGAATCTGGCCCAACGCTGCAGGTAGGAGGAGGGATCACCCCCGGAGAGGGATAAGGGATGGAAGGGGAAATTTAGGGTACCAAAAGCGGAGCATACAATACTGTAAACAACACTACATTGCTTAATGGCATTCCAATGTGGTCATGCGGGAAGGGTTTTGACACAACACACAGGAGGTTAGTGAAAGTGCATGCAATTGAGTATAACTGTTACCTAGACGCCGAGGGTGACAACTAGCATTTTTGTGATCTCCGAGTGTGACCCTACAGTTGTTATGCCGTATTGTCCGTGGGAAGAAGGACTCCTTGAGTCTGGTAGTTCTGACATCTGTTTCCCGAATTTTGTACACATGATCCAAGCGACCAATGTATGTTGGAGCGCGAATAATTTTCGAGACCTCGGTGCTGAAACATGCGGATCTGAATTTATTTAGTAAGTTTAACCTAGCATTGAGTCGTCTTTCTTCCAATGATTCCCATCCCAACTCCATAAGCATTTCAGTGACGCTTCTCGTTTTATCGTAACAGTTTTCCACGAAACGAGCTGCCCTAAATTTCCACTTCCATCCCTTGTCCCTCTCCGTGGGTGTGCCCTCCTCCCACCTGCAGCGTTGGGCCAAATTCCTCGTCTTGAGTAGGAGAGATTTTTATGCGGAACGTTCTTGTGGTGGTGGTAATTCGCCTGGCTACTTGTTAGAAACTAGCTTGCACGTTCGTGAATAATTTCTTGCTGCATCCTGGGGGTAAAATTATTTGTTGTAGTTAAGCGTATGTACTTGCATGCTTGTGGAGTGAAGGGAGGTAGATGTGTTTGCATAGCGCGTCGAATGATGGGATGTTACGATGAATGTGTGCACTGCTGTGAATTGGGGTTTGCATGTGTGTGTTGGTTTTGAATGCGGTATTCCTTTTTTCCTCTTTTGGGTGGTGACCTAACACCCCCCGCCACACGCCCTTGAGGCGGCTTGCGGGGTATTATGTAGATGTAGATGAAGTCTTCAGCCCAATTTATTGCCCCCTTGTGTTTTTCCTGCGCCCTTTAATTTATGAATGAGTTTACAATGTGGAACCTTATCAAATGCCTTTTGAAAATCTAAAAAGATCGCATCAACTTGCCCGATAAAATTAAGTCATGTGTGAGTAATCCTAATTGGGTCTCGAATGAGCGGGTTTTTCTGAATCTGTGTTGATTGTCACTTAAAAAGTTAATGTTATCAAGATGTCTCATTATGGAACTGACAAATATGTGCTCTAAAATTTTGTAACATATAGAAGTGAGAGGAATGGGTCTGTAATTCCTGGTGGTCCTCCATGTCACCACTTTTAAAAATAGGTGTTATTTGCGCGGTTTTCCAATTCTTACTTTGCACTCAGTGAGTGATACGTTAAATATAAATTCGAGGTACGGGGCGATGTTAGGAGCTAAGTATTTTATCACCCGAGCTGGTATGTTTTCGGGACCCGGGGATTTTTTTGGTTTAATGTCTTTGAGCAATTGGACAATTCCTTGCTCGTCCGCTGTTATTTTTCCCATGGGTTCAGTATATATTGTTTCTTGAAGATACGCGGTGGATACATCGTTTGTGAAAACGCTTAGGAAGAATTCGTTTAGAATGTTGGCTTTACCCTCACTGTCAGTATGAATGATATTGTTGCAATCCCTTAAGCAAGCCACGGTATGTTGACCCCCATTTACTTCCCTAACATATAACCAGAAAGCTTTGGGGTCAATGTTCAAATACTCGCAGAGTACTTTACGTTTCATGTCTTGTAAGGCACCACTAATTGTGTTTTGGTTTCAATTTTAAAGGATCTATACTTGTACAAAAGCTGTTTATTGTCCAAGGGTGATGAGTTCATACCTGCTTTCTTTACCCAAGAGTGAAACATTCTCTGCTTCCTAAGGGCTTTTTTAACGCCTTTGTTGTACCACCTGGGGTCACGATTTGCTTTAATGTATTTTACAGGGATGAAATCAGTGATTCCTTTTTGCATAATTTTTACAAACTGGGTGCAAGTTTCTTCCACGGTGACAAGACTTCAGCGCGTTTTGAAATCGTGTAGTGAAGAGTTTAAATGGCTGGCAAAAGTTTCAAAATCTGCTTTGTGATAATTAAAAATTTTTCTTTTTGGCAAATTTCAAGAAACTGTAACAGTAACTTTAACGGAGTCACCCGCTATGTGTGCATTATAATGCAACCATTTCAGAGAGTAAAAATCATTCGCCTTGATCCGGGTTCGAATCTCGAACAACCATTTTCGTACAACATTTTCTCGTACAACCGGGTTCGAATCTCGTCTCAACCATTTCGGAGAGTAAAAATCATTCGCCTTGATCCGGGTTCGAATCTCGGTCAAGGCGAATGATTTTTACTCTCTGAAATGGTTGCATTATAATGCACACATAGCGGGTGACTCCGTTAAAGTTACTGTTACAGTTTCTTGAAATTTCCGTAAGGTATGAACAGCCTAAGTGTTTGAAATTGGCTTTATTAACATCGTGGACTGTGGCGCGTCGCGCACGACTACGAATACCTGTGACATTGCATGTATGGTATTTCGTCAGAATATCTTGTTCCTTTAAAGCCCCCAAAATTTCAGAGTGTAAGAGGACGTCTCGGTAGCTTAATTGGTTAAAGCACTCGGTCGGCAATCGAGGGATCCGGGTTCGAATCCCGGTCAAGGCGAATGATTTTACTCTCTCAAATGGTTGCATTATTTTCTTTTTGGCTTAATATTCTTTTTTATTTCTACGTTCAAGTTGATAATAATTGATTTATGGTCACTCATACCCTCGTCAGTTAATACACTATTAATGCGTTCCGGTGTGTTCGTAAGAAATAAGTCCAATATGTTCTTTCCATGGGTGGGAGTGCGTACTGCTTGATGGAGCGAGTTTCTTTGAACCAATTTTAGTAGAAAATTCCAAGATTCGCGATCTCGGGCCCGAGAATTAACGCTATTGCTGATGAACACGTAACCTGATCTCAAGTGACAAAAAGCGCTGGATTCTAATTTATTTATCCTAATATTTGACCTGCGCTCTTGCCTATCAACTATGCTAAACCCTAGAAACGTGTTCGTGTAACCTACGCGCTACACACTGTGATGCCACGGCAGTATAATGGACCCCGGAGCGATTTAGGGGCACCCGACACGATGAGAGGACAGGCCTCAGATCAACGAAGTCCGCTCCGATTTCCCGACAGAATCCCAACAATCTTTCGTTTATACCCTTTATTCGGCTCCAAGCGAGCCTTCCGCGGTCAGTACGTGGCACAATACTACAAATACTTAATTTAAGAGGAACCTTCAACTCTGCCTCAACCCGTTTCACCTCCGAGTGCATCTCCTTAAAGGAGCGCAGGATCTTTTCAGATCCACGTTCTGAGGCGGCGTTTGTTCCCACATGAGCCACAATGCGTAGCTTTGAGCAACTCCTATTACTGACGGCCGCCTTCACCGCCTACGTCGGCTATGGTACCCCGCCGGCTGGTATACACCAGGACGATAAAAATCCAACACCTCCCTCCTGTTGGACTCTGCGGCGCTGCGGATGCATTATACGCCGGACGTTAGAACTGCCTAATATAACGGTTCCCTCCCTTCCCGAGCGCTGATGTCTTACTCTAGGTAGTGCCCTCGGAGTAGGGGTAGGAGCTGCAGGTACGGTGGTACTGTCATCCGTCAGCACCAGGGATGGTGTCAGCCTCCGCAGAGTCCAATCCCGGCCGCAGCGTTACCTTCCCCTTGCCCCGAGATACGACCCTCCAATCGTCCGACCTACGGACATGAGATACTCCCTCGTTGAGAGATGGGACACGAGGCAGGTCTCTAATCGCCCAGCCACGTGTAGCATTCGGACGAATCCTTGCCGAATCCGAGTACCATCTCTGCTGAGGGGAGCCCACCCGCCGGCGATCTCCGAAGGAAGCTCCCGCACCATCCTCTCTAACATGACGATACGAGTCCTTAGAGCTGCGCATTCGCCAGTGCCTTCGAGCATGGCAACAAGGGACCAAGGTGAAGCCATCCTACTTAACAACCGAGTGCCCAACAAAAGCTAACCTTAATAATAAACTATGCTAAGATTTCTAAGAGGGGTTCCCCAATGAGTACCCCAAGCAAAAAGTAAAAATAAAAGCTAAACGAAACCTGCTATGCTAAAGATATGTTTTTTTTATTTATGGCGGTACTAAAATAAAAATGTACGAAACTGGTAACTTAATGTAATGGACTCTGTACTTAGAGTGGCTACTCAGTGGAAAGGAAGAGAAAAGAGAGAGAGTACTCACCAATAACCAGTCAGAGGAGCGGGAAACAAATTACTACAAGCCACTAAGAATACCCACTAAAATTACCACCACACTATTAAAAAATAATAACAAACAGCACAAAGACTAAATAAACTAAGCTATTTCACAAAATAAAAGCTAACACCAGACTACATTTCACTAGGGAAGAATATGCACAGAGGCACACAAGTAACAGCGGGTAAGCTCGGCTACGGTCTAACCGGTTCCAGCGGGCGAGGTCAGGCACGTCCGTTCTCGGCAGAGGCCAGGTATAGAATGACTAATTGCATGAATGAAAACTTATTACATTATTACTAAGAGTACATCTACATAATACCCCGAAAGCCGCCGCAAGGGCGTGTGGTGGGGGGTATTAGGTCACCACCGAAAAAAAGGAAAAAAGAAAAATCGCATTCAAAACTAACACACACATGCAAACCCAAATCCACAGTAGTGCATACATTCATAGAAACATCCTATCATTTTACACACGTATATATACAAGAGTGTAACTTTGTCAAGTAACGCCGCGGCGAGGATTGGACTCAGCGGGGGCAGATAGCATCCCAGTTACATTAGGCAGTTTTAACGTTCGGCGTATAATGGATCCGCTGCGACGAAGAGTCCAACAGGAGGGAGGTGTTGGATTCTTATCGTCCTGGTGTATACCAGCCGGCGGAGTACCCCAGGCGACGCAGGCGGTGAAGGCGGCCGTCAGTAATACGGGTTGCTCAAAGCTTCTCATTGTGGCTCATGTGGGAACAAACAACGCCCCAGGACGGGGATCGCAAGAGATCCTGCGCTCCTTTAAGGAGATGCATCAGAGGTGAAACGGGTCGAGACGGAGTTCAAGGCCCGAATTAAATTAAGTATTTGTACAATTGTGCCACGTAATGACCGCGTAAGGCTCGTTTGGAGCCGAATAGAGGGTTTAAACGAGAGATTGTTGGGATTTTGTCGGGAAATCGGAGCGGACTTTGTTGACCTGAGGCCTGTCCTCTCATCGTGTCGGGTACCCCTAAATCACTCCGGGGTCCATTATACCGCCGAGAAAAAAATCGCATTAAGAAGCCACAATTTTTAGCCCGCAAACAAAACTTGGTATACATACATGCGAGAACCCTTTCGCCCCACACACATTCACCACACAGACTAACATACACATGCACCTACAAATACACCTGAGAGCTTTGCAATTTTTAATTTTGTTCCGATGTGTAAATTAAATGTTTTTAATATTTCTTAATTGACTTCGGTTTCTTACTATAGCGATTTCTGATTGTTCTGGGGAAGAGTGAGTATTTGATTCAATCTGTATTTGAATCTATTACCCTTATTTTATCTTTGTGATCTGATCTACCTAAGTACTATGGGGCCATTATAATTCCTTTTGTGTCAACGTTAAACTCGCTGGTTCTGAATCTCTATAAAAGTCTAAGTCTCGCTTGCTCTCATCGTATTTCAAGGGGCTCCCAGCCTAAAACCCCTAAGAGACCTGTTACACTTCTGTTCTTTTCATATATATTTTTCACGAATCTGGTGGATTTTCTCTGGAATTTATCTAATTCTTTTTGCCAGATTTTCTCCCAAGGATCCCAAATACTTGCGGCATATTCCAAATGTGGTCTAACTAGAGCAAAATAACACCGCTATTTAACTTTCTCATTACATTTCCCCATCACCCGTTTAATGAAGCCCAGTTTCTTTAAAGAGGATCCGCAAATTGCCCTGATATCTACATCTACACAATACCCCGCAAGCCGCCGCAAAGGCGTTTGGCGGGGTTTCTTAGGTCACCACCCAAAAAAAATGGAATAAAGGAAAACAGCATTCAAAACTAGCACATACATGCAAACCCAAATCCACATTAGTGCATACAATAAAAAAAACATACTACCATTTTACACGCAAGCAAATACACATCTACCGCCCTTCACTCCACAAGCATGCAAGTAAATATGCTTAATTATAACAAATAATTGTACCTTACCTGATATGAGCTCCCCATAAAAGGCGTGGTGTTGAAACTACCACCAAATATTTTACTTGTTTAGCCGTAGTAAGTACTAAACCATATATTTCTTAGTTTATGTCCTGTTCGCCACTTACTTTGCTCCAAAATTTCAAAACTGCGCATTCGTCTATATTAAGCATTAATCCCCATTACTTACACCAATCCGAGATTGTGTCTAGGTCCCTAGAGAGTAGCTGGCGATCTAGTTGGCTACTTATTTCCCTGTATACCACCGTGTCATTAGCAAATAACCTGAGATTACTACTAACGCGTGCGCTTAAGTCATTAATGTATATTAAGAATAGAAGAGGCCCTATTACGCTTCCCTGGAGTATGTGCAATAAGACCTCTAAGTCTATCGTGAATGAGAAGACCTAATTGTGTTTCGCAAGATCTGCTCTTCCTTAATCCGTCCTGGTTGTGGCTTAGTATTTTCCTACTATCAAGAAACCTCATTATGTTACTGACAATATAGTGCTCTAATATTTTAAAAGAGATGGATGTCAATGAAATGGGTCGGTAATTGTTTGTTTTATCCCTATCCCCGCCTTTATAAATGGGAGTTATATGGGCTAGCTTCCGTCACGATGAACTTAGCCATCTTCTATCGATTTTAGGAAAACAATTTCTAAAAACGGGGCAATGTCTTCGGCCAATTCCTTTAATATTCTAGCAGGTATTTCTTCCGGACCAGGTGATTTGTTTGGTTAGATGCTACATAGTAGATATTCTATTCCATTCTTGGTCAGTGTTATGTCGCTCATGTGTTCCCCGGGTAGTGTGGAGGATCGTTTGGTGGGTTTGTGTCTTTTTTGTAGACGTTCTGCAAAAATTTGTTTAAAATGTTTGCTTTTTTCACGCTTTCTGTAATTATTTGCCCGTTTTCCGTGTTCATAGAATGTACAGTTGGACGTTTACCCTGTATTTCCCTAACATAGGACCAGAATGACTTTGGATTTTCCTCCAGATATTCGCTTAGCATTTAAATTTAAAAGAGCGTAGAGCTATGCGCATGATACTATTTGTTTTACAGCGACATTGTTTAAGTTTCTTTTTTGATGTACTACCTTGAACAAAAAGTTCCCGGAATAACCACCGTGTGGCGCTCCCATCGTTCCGATTTGAGTTCTGTTTTTTTGTTAAATTGGTACATCTGTTGTTGATATTCCCTTTAAATCTTAGTGTCATAACTTGACATTTGCAAAAGTTACGTAGCCAAGAGTACATCTATCTCTGTGTGTGTTGGCGATTTTTTACAGTTGCAGAAATGGATTTAAATTTGCAAAAACGAACTTGTATTAAATTTTGCGTGAAAAACGGATTTAGTGGCGCACGGACGTTGGAAATGTTGGAAAAGTGTTTCGGCAACGATTCTCTAAAAAAAACGGTCGTTTACCAGTGGCACGAGCGGTTCAGAAGTGGTCGTGAGTCAATCGAAGATGATGAACGCAGTGGCAGACCATCGACATCGAAAGTCGGTGAAAAAATTGATAAAGTAAAAGAAATGTTGGTCAATAACCGCAAATTAACCATCAGAGAAATAGCGGAGGACTTGAACATTGCCTATGGATCCGCCCAAGACATTGTGGTTAATGATTTGGGTTTCCGTCGTGTAGCAGCAAAGTTGGTGCCAAAAGACCTCAATTTCATGCAAAAAAGAGACCGTGTTGACGTCGCAAAAGACATGATTTGCGAGGCTGAATCCGATCCCACATTCATCAAAAGGATCATTACTGGAGACGAGACGTGGGTTTATGAGTACGACATGCAATCCAGACATCAGGCAAGTGAATGGCGTTCACCAAATGAGCCGAGACCAAAAAAACCACGTCGTTTTCAGTCCAAAAAGAAGGCAATGCTGACGGTTTTCATGGATTAGAACGGTGTAGTGCATCATGAATTTTTGCCAGAAGGCCAGACAGTAAACAAATAGTATTATTTGGGCGTTATGAGACGTTTGCGTGAAGCAATTCGCCGAAAGAGACCAGAAATCGTCGCACAGTGCGTCGAGACCGTCGCACGGTGCTATCATTATTCGTAATTTTTTGACGAAAAATGCAACAAATACCATCCAACAGCCACCGAATTCACCTGATTTGGCTCCCTGTGACTTCTTTCTGTTCAATCGAGTTAAAAAACCATTACGGGGAACGCGTTTTAGCAGCCGAGAGGAAGTAATGGAAAAATCGCAGGAAGCACTGATGGACATACCGAAAACCGAATATAAAAAATGTTTCGAGGATTGGATCAAGCGCTGGCATAAGTGTGTTGCAGTCGATGGGGATTACTTTGAAGGGGACAATATAGATTTAGATGAATAAATTTGTATTTTTAATTTTCTGAATAAATTCCGGGAACTTTTTGATCAAGGTAGTAGATGCCAGAACTAGCAGACTCCAGGACTCCTTCTTCCCACGGAAAATACGGGATAACAACTGTAGAGTTACACTCGTAGATAACAAAAATGCCAGTTGTCCCCCTCGGCGTCTAAGTAACAATTAGTTATACTCAATTGCATTCACTTTCACTAACTTTCTGTGAGTTGTTGTCAAAATCCTTCCCGCATGCCCGCATTGGAATGCCATTAGGTAATGTAGTGCTCTTTAAAGTATTGGTTGCTCTGCTTTTGGTACACTATATTTCCCCTTCCATCCCTTGTCCCTCTCCCAGTATTGTGGATTTGGGTTTGCATGTGTGCGTTAGTGTTGAATGCGGTTTTTCTCTTTTCATTTTTTTGGGTGGTGCCCTAACACCCCCCGCCAAACGCCCTTGCGGCGGTTATGTGTGAATAATCCTAATTGGGTCTCACATGAGTGGGTTTTTCTAAATTCGTGTTTATTTTCACTTAAAAAGTTAATGTTATCAAGATATCTCATTATGGAACGGACAATTATGTGCTCTAAAATTTTGGAACATATAAAACAAAGAGAAATGGGTCTGTAATTGCTGGGGTGCTCCCTGTCATAACTTTAAAAAATAGGCCTTATTTGCTAGGGTTCATTTACATCTACATAATACCCCGCAAGCCGCTGCAAGGGCGTGTGGCGGGGGGTGTTAGGTCACCAGCCAAAAAAGGAAAAAGAAATACCGCATTCAACACTAACACACACATGCAAACCCAAATCCATAATACAGGGTCGCACCCACAACTGGTAGGCCTGATTTTTTTACAAGAAATTTATTGACGATATACTTACTCTGACTTAATAATCTTCAAAGTATGCTCTTTGAGCTGCTACACACTTAGCATAACGTTGCTCCCATTCCCCGTACGCCCACTGGAAATTTTCTTTAGGGATGCCGTTGATGACCCTCGTCGAAGCCTCTTGAATGGCCTTTATCGAGTCAAAACGTCGTCCCTTGAGCTGTCTTTTCATCAGTGGGAAGAAGAAGAAGTCCGGGGGTGCCAGATCAGGATGATAGGGCGGGTGCGGCAACGTGGCAACGCCGTATTTGGCCAGGAGCAGTCTGACGACGAGCGCGCCATGGCACAAATTTTCGGCACCATCTCGGCGCACACCTTGCGCATGGCCAAATCCTGTGAAATAATGCTTTGGACGTTGGATGCAGACAGACCCAACTGGTCTGCAATTTCTTCACGGATTAAGGGTCGGTCTGTGTTCAGCAGTATCCTCACTCTGTGCGCATTCGTGTCGGTTCTTGCCGTCGACGGCCGTCCGAAGCGATGGTCGTCTTCAACGAGCTCCCTACCCTCTTTGAACAACTTTTGCCACTCAAATACTGTGGAACGGCTTAAGGCAGTGTCCCCATAAGTCTGCTTGATCATATCGAGGGTGTCAGTTGCCGTCTTCCCGAGTTTCGCTCAAAACTTCACGGAATATTCTAAATGGGGCTTTACAAGAGCGTGATGAAACATACCTTGACCTTGGAGTCACTTCTGCCGATAATGCGTCTAATAAATCCTAATATTTTATATGTGCCCCCGCAGACTTTACGTATATGGATCCCCCAAGTTAAGTCTTTAGTGAATGTAACACCTAGGTATTTCACCGTATCAACTACTTCAAGGTCAACTCCAGCTAATTTGTAAACGATTCCCGTGGATCTTTTAAAAAAATTCACCACCGAACATTTATTAAGATTTAAAGGCAATCCCCATTTTGAACACCATTCATTAATGCATTCTAATTCACGTGCTAGAATTAAACGATCCTCATCTCCAGATATCTCCCGATAAATCACTGTGTAATCCGCGTACATCTATATCTTACTTTTCACTTCGCGGTTCAAATCGTTAAGAAAAATCAAGAATAGTAACGGTCCCTGTTCGCCTAGCTACTTACTAAAATATAGCTTGCACGTTCCTGATAAATTTCTTGCTGCACCCTGGGGTATAATTATTTGTTGTAGTTAAGCGTATGTACTTGCATGCTTGTGGAGTGAATGTAGGTGGATGTGTGTTCGCATGCGCGTGGAATGATGGGATGTTTCTATTAATGTGTGCACTGCTGTGGATTGGGGTTTGCATGTATGTGTTGGTTTTGAATGCGGTATTTCTTTTTTCCTTTTTTGGGTGGTGACCTAACACCCCCCGCCACACGCCCTTGCGGCGGCTTGCGGGGTATTATACAGATGTAGATGTAGATGTCCGATAACACTTTCCTGAGGAACCCCCGAGGTGACTCGTACTCCGGTAGAACTAGCGCCGTTACTTACTACCCTCTGTTCCCGCTCTGAAAGAAGTCTTCAACCCATTTATTGCGCCCTTGTGTATACCTGCGCCCTTTAATTTATCGAAGAGTTTACCATATGGAAACTTATCAAATGCCTTTTGAAAATCTGAAAAGATCGCATCCACTTGCCTATTACTTTCACCCGATAAAAGTAAGTCATGTGTGAATAATCCTAATTGGGTCTCGCATGAGCGGGTTTTTCTGAATCAGTGTTGATTGTCACTTGTTGATGTAGATTAACACCCCCCGCCAGACGCCCTTGTGGCGGCTTGCGAGGTATTGAGTAGATGTAGTTTGAGTAGCTGTAGGCTGGGAGCCTCTTGAAATACGAGGAGAACAAGCGAGACCTAGACTTTTGGAAGGATCCAGAACCAGCGAGTTTAGCAATGACACAAAAGGAATTATAATGACCCAACAGTACTTAGGTAGATCAGACCACAAAGATAAAATAAGGAAGATAGATTCCAATACAGATAGATTCAAATACTCATTCTTCCCCAGAACGATCAAAAATCATAATAGTAAGAAACCTGTCTTGTAATGCCACACAATCGCGCCACAGTGTATAAAGCACGCGTAGCGGATGACTTCGTTAAAAGTTACTGTTGCGGCATCTGCCGCAGTTTTTTGAAAGAACAGCCTAAGTGTTTCAAATTGGTTTTAACCTCGTGGACTGTGGCGCGTCGCGCACGACTACGAATGCCTGTGACATTGTATGTACGGTATTTCGCCAAAACAACTTGTTCCTTTAAAGCCCCTAAAATTTCGGAGTGTAAGAGGACACCTCGGTAGCTTAACTGGCTAAAGCACTCGGTCGGCAATCGAGGGATCCGGGTTCGAATCCCTTTCAAGGCGAATGATTTTTACACTCTGGAATTGTTGCATAAAATTTAAAGGAGTCAAATTGCGCAATCGCGAAAGGACGCCTCTCCTTAATTTTTTCAAAGGAAAAATCGCGTCTATGGCACTTGATGGTGGCGGACATAGAAGAGGTGAGTGGTTTTCTTTCGTACATTTCCCTCTGGAGGGTTTATGGCGTTTAGCGGATTGTGGTTGTATCCTTGCGACCTTCCATAGCGCCAAAATACTCAAATTCCGTCGAGCGTTATACAATGCGTAAAGCAAATGCGGTCGAATCTCATCAAAGAAAATGTGTTGAGCAGCAATGACAATATATGAGCGGTGTAACACAGAATGAAGGGAGATCATTTCATCAAAGTAAATCATTGGAAGTCCCACGTCATGGTGTTCAATCGGGTTTTAATGTTACCCTACGTATCGTGGAATGATACAATGCAACAATTTGGATAGACCACTCGGTCTGATATCGAGGGCTCCGGGTTTAAATCCCGGTCTAGGTGAAAGATTTTTACACTCCGAAAGTTTTGAATTGTAATGCACATTTAGCGAAATACCCCATTTAAAGTTACTATGGCGGCATCTCCCGCAGTTTCTTGGAATTTGTTTGGGTAGAGTAACTAACATTAAGGCTCTGGTAGAAACGGCGCGAGTGATACGTCCCTTCCATTTGCCCTTTTCCCTGGACATGACGCGCCGAGGGAATACGCACTTTGATTGCCAATTTATCGCCTGCCGAGTCAGATCTCGTCCGGGAGGAGAAACGCAATCCGGATTTTCATGAAAATGCAGAGACGAGCGCTCCTTTCCAAAGCCGACGCAACTTTTACCTCCATCGAAGGTCGAATAAAAAAGCGGAAATGGTCGCGTTTTGCAGGAATATCCGGACTTAAGAGTCACTTAGGCCTTTTTATTCGATTCACATGGTTTTTAAAATCGCTGTAAGGGAGATGAAGAATATGTACTTAATTACACATAATGTACGTACAAAGTTATACAATTTTTTTTACTTTTTGGGTGGTGACCCAACACCCCCCGCCACACGCCCTTGCGGCGGCTTGCGGGGTATTATGTAGATGTATATGTACAGTATTCCTAGCCTGTATTGAGTGAGGTTAGTTCAATGTCCACAGTTCCAATGGACGCACGAGCGCTGGTGGAGACATCTTCCGCCGTCGCTCTAACCCGCCCCGCCCCCTCATCCGGGGCTCACCGTCGACACATTTTCCGGCGTTTTGGCAGGCCCTCTCGCCGAGCCACGCCCCCTCTCCCAGCCCACCACCCTTGTTTGCCACCCCCGCTCGGGACAGGACGAGAATAATCCCTCCCTGGATGGGGAGGAGAATTTCCCAAGGGTGGCTTAATTAGCGGTGGCGATGGAATGAGTGCGCGGGGCTGGTAGTATTCCTCCGCGCTGGACGGGAGCCGTGTGCAAGGTCAATATTCTGCAAGGCGTGAAGTGACCAGCACAGTCCACGGTTTACCTGTCTATTGCAAATAGATAGGGACGGCATTTATAGCAATTGACCACCTCTATTATATTACCTGGGAATATAAAATGTTTTCTTGGCTCGCTGCAAGGCGAGATCGACACATCGGCATAAATAGCCCCCGCGATCCCCCAAGAAGGTGTGTGGCAGAGGGTGAGAAGGGTAAGTGATAAGGGAGGATATGAGAGTAGAAGGGAAAGGTGAAAAAATATTCAGTGAAAAACTATCACTTTGCGTGAAAATTTGTGTACTTGCTGGGGGAAGACTTTGAATTCAAAACGAGGGTTAATTCGCCAAATAAATACTTTATTTGTTACACGAAAAGAAATGGAATTAGAATGAACCACAGCGATATATACGATGAGATGAAGAAATGGTCTCGAAATCATCTCCTCTTTCTCTTTTTCCTTTAATAAACTTTTTCTAAGGAATTGACCAAAAACCGTTGAATGATTCTTCATTCGCAGTATTATGGAGGCTCCATCGAAGTGTCGAGTAGATTTCATTTTGATAAAAGTCTCTATATTTCTGGTCATAAGTGTACTCGATAACAAATTACGATGATAAAACAGGATATTTCCGTGTTACTTTCAATAGAAGTTGACTTGAAGCAATGCCATGATTTTATGGAAGGTCTTAATTATGGGCTAATGCTGGAGTTATACCTGTCGTTCTCAAGGAAACTAATATCATAAGAGCAATAGTTATGAGTTGCAATAGTGTCAACATGTCAGCACCTACCCCCTCTTTTGAAAGCACATTTATTGCTTTGTGGTGGAAAAAACGGAAATCGAATAGTTTCAAGAATTTTCACCTCATTCTCAGTCCAAAATAAGTTTTTAGATTCAAAACTTGATGGATGCCTCAAAGTTCCAAAATATGTATCTTCACATTATGCATCCATTTGCGAAATTCACGTGAATGGGTCCAGCGACTTAACTTTTCATTGTACTTGTATCTCAAACATCCGAAAATGTGCTACGGTATATAATTATTTTTCCAAGATACAGAACAGAGTAAGAAAATGTACTGGTGATTGGAATGAAAAGATCGGTCACTTATACGGATAATGATTCCCTTGCGATAATTCCCACGCTAATAACTCTTAGTATTTTATATTTTTGTTTTAAATGCAAAATGGAGCTCAAGGAGACACGTGTGAGTTTTCATAGAAAATATTTCTCAGATCTCCCGCTCGTTTGAAATATTTAATTTTATAGCGGCGCATGAAAGCCAAGCGATTTTTTCCCTAATACCCGAGAATATTTGCCCATCGCTTTTCTTTTAAAGCAGAGCTCGGAAAATATGTGTAGCTCCACTAATAAGTTATTATTTCGTGGTTGTGAGTGAATCTCCCGGGCATTTAACAACCCTCGGCTCCTCATATTCTTTCGCCCCCTGTCATCCACAATGGCGGGGTTGTCGAGGTACACCTTGGGAAGCGAATGGACCCTCTTTTCGTAACCCAATCCTATCCTCCTGCCAAGAGCGGAACTCTCGCCGACTTTCATTTTTTATTTGAAATATTTCCATGCACGGGCGACTGCTTCAAAAAAGAAGAGTGTCGATCAGACAACAGCTGGCGTCTGTCAAGGGAACGAGGAAAAGACGCTGCAGAAGTGGAGCTAACATGTGGCGATTACGGATTCTCTTGTGTTCCGCTAGAGTTTTGCTAAAAATCTGAGCCCTCGACCAGAAGTCGAATGATACGGGTTCGAACCCAGGGCGAGTGATTTCTTCCTCATCGTGGAAATGCCTCCCGATGCTTTGGGCTCGCATGCGTTGGGCATGCGTGTCCTCAGTTCTAGGCCACGTTGCGCTGATTGCCGCCCTCGCTTGGAGTTCGCAGTGTTTTGCTCTAACCTACGTTTCTGATGTATTCAATCGTTTGGACGGTGGTGCAGTGCGACGGCGGTCATAGCCTCTGTCATCGAATAGTACGATCCGGAGATTCGTCGGTGAATGTCTTTCATTTTTAAAAACCCCCTTAGGGATCGAGGGCCTCGGGTGCTCAACTGAATTACCAAAAATCACCCCGCTCAAAACAATAGGGTATGGGTTCGAACCCCGAGATGAGCAAAGTGCTTTAATTTCCCGCAGCTGGCGGAGTCGTTCCCCTTGGCCAACCGGTGGCATCGTTCCTCTCTCTCTCTCTCTCTCGCCTTCGTGTGCATCTTCCTCTTAGCCACAACCCGCCCTTCTTTCCTCTATACGAATAATCTTTTGACTGATCTTTTTGAGCGATGTTTAAATGGTGGTCGTCCCTTCAAATCGACTTACCTCGGATATTATCCATTCTAAAAAGACTTCGTACTTTTCCACAGATTTTTATTAAATGGTACAATACATATCACTAACTCGCGGCATCTTAAGGTACACATTTACTTAATAGACAGTGCAAGAATATATACGCTCAAGACAGAGTGGGGGTGGGGAGGGGTAGAAGGGCCTGAGAGGGGTTGGGGCCTTCGGGAGCGTTGAAGGGTGGCTTCTCCATTACATTCTTGTAGTGTTTCTTAAGGAAATTTTTACCTGATGTTGCCGCAAGTCCTTGACACCCGTTATACCTTAAAGTAAAAATCTGTGGAAAAGTACGAATTCTTTTAGTATGAAGTAAAATATAAATAGTATATAATATATGAATATATATCTTTAAGACACACACACACATACAGGGTTCGTCCGGAAAATAAGTGTACTGAGCTCAGGAAAAAAAATTATTACACTTTTACATATCTTAAGCTAATATTCCTCAAAATAGGACCCTTGTGAGTCGATACACTTGTTCCAGCGGCGTTCCCATTCCTGGAACGCTCCCACGAAGGCATCATCGGGAACCTCTCGAAGACACGTCGTCACGGCCTCTTTGACGGCGTCCAAAATCCCGTATCGCGTTCTTTTCAAACTCCTCTTTATCTTCGGGAACAGAAAGAAGTCCGGTGGTGCCAAGTCCGGGCTGTAGGGCGGGTGCGGCAGCGTTGCCACGCCGTGCTTGGCCAAGAAGTCCGACACGACAAGCACGGTGTGAGACGGCGCATTGTCGTGATTTTTTTCGCATCTGTAATTGGTCCCTAATAATCTCGTGCACTATTGTTTTTGGCACATTACACTGCTTTGCTATCATCCGAACCCTAAGACGACGATCAGAGTTCAGTACATCGCGAACTTTTCGGACATTTTCGTCGGTGAGTGTCGTTGATGGGCGTCCAGGCCGTGGTTCTTCGTCGACCTCTTCTCTGCCCTCGACGAACATCTTGTGCCACCGAAAGATCATGTTTCTGGACATGGCTGACTCCCCGTAAGCCTGGTGAATCTTACCGACAGTTTCGGTAGACGATTTTCCAAGCTTTACCGCAAATTTGATGGAATAACGCTGCTCCAAAAACTTCGGCATCGCGTTCCGTGACGTGGGTCGCGTGGAAGTTCGCGTTAACAGAGCTCCTCACTACACAGCTCAGAGCCGACTGCCTTTTTCAGCGTCGCTTGCCAACATACCCCCCTCCAATCGCAACCCGTCAGAGCGGTGCTGGGCGCGCCTGGAGCGGCGAGAAAAAATCAGTACACTTATTTTCTGGACGAACCCTGTATATATGTATATATAATGTAAATTCACTAATAGTCATAAAAATACAGAAACCAAAACACACAAAAGAGAGACTCACTGGTTCTCGAATTTTCGGTGGTGCAACCACCTTTCTCAAGAGGAATTAGGAGCAGAACTCATGACTATTAGTGAATTTACATTGTTGTGCACGTTCGTGGGTTGTAGTACTCACGAGCGCAATATAACTTTTGGACGGCACAATATAACACACAATGAAACAGATAACACGTAAAAGGACACTCACACTGTAGATGATTTGAGCTTTTGGCCTACCCCGAGGCCTTCTTCAGGTTCTACCTGTATAAATATATATATATATATATATATATATATATAGAAATAGGTATAAGGAAAGGGGATTGGAAAACACATAAAAGGCGAAGACAGGACATGTGGGGAAGGCGGTTTTTGAGCAGATCTAGAAAGTAAATGTGTAAAGTTTTATGTGTTTTTCTATCCCCTTTCCTTATACCTATTTCTGTTTGAATGAATATTTGTGCGCCGTATGGTGGGATTTTCAAGTTTGAATATATATATATATATATATATATATATATATATATATATATATATATAGATATATATATAGATATAAAACTTAGACAGTAACACAGCACGAGAACACATAAAAAGAATTTAGTGTTTTCCCGGCGTACGATTCTGGTGAAGTCTTCGCGGGTTTTCCACCGGGTCAGGGTGTCAGCGGCCGCTGACACCCTGACCCGCGAAGGCTTCGCCAGACATAAAAAGAACACTCACAATAATATCTTGATAATTTCGACGGACTCGAACTCCGTCTTCTTCGGAAGATAAGATATGACTGAGGAAAAGGGTACTTGGTGCAGAGGGAGAAGGGGACGATGGAGAGGGGAAAAAACAAGTAGTGGGGGAGGGTGAAGGAGGGGGAGAAAGCGGAGCGGAGAACAGGTGGTGGGAGAGGGGTGAAGGAGGAGGTTATGGAGGGGGAAAGGGAGGCCAGAGCGGAGCGGAGATGGAATAAGGAGGATGTGGAAATAGTAACAAGCGACACAGAAAACTAACAATTCATCCACAGATACCACAACACCCATGACCAAGGCATCAACTCACAAAGTCATCATAAGGGCTCAACAAGTCAAAACCCAGGACAAGGATGACAAAATGTCTGCGGATGAATAAATTGTCCCACCACCTCGCAACAAACCAATCCACTTCCATCCACCCCAGCCTCCCCACACATTTAGTGAACGACATTGAGACCCGGATGTTCATAGGCTTTACACAGCCATATAAATGCCAATTCCATTGTTTTTAATTATATAGGGTTATCGGATGGGGGAAGGGATGCTAGCACGGAAACATTGTAACAGTGGTTGAAGGGGGTGTTTTGGTTGGAGGCATGTTTTGGGATGGGAAGATCGCGGACGGGGAAGAGGGATTACATGAGGCGCGATGATTGTTCACCCTGAGGTTCAGGGGTGTACAGTACTAGCCTATATAAAATTCCGGGCAGAGTTTGCAAGTCAGAAGATATATTACATTCTGATATGTGCATGAGGAGTGGGTGAATGGCGGGAGAGAGTTAAAAGGTGGGATGGAGAGGCGTCGAGGGGTGAAAATAGGACAAGTTTTGAATCTTGCTCGCAAGCACGGAGTGGGTGTGATTCTAGGGGTGGGTGGGGATTTGGAAAGAGGCTTGGTGGATTTGAGGAGATCTGATAGGTTGGTGGGCAGTTTGAAGATAACAGAAGGGCATTTAGGGAGACGGTTGGACGAAACGTTGTGATTTTTGAGGATGGGGTACAGGTTTTTGAGGATGAATTGAAGGGACTGGATGCCAGGGAAGTAGGTGGTGCATATTGAGAGAGGGTTGGAGTCTGTGGTTGAGGGAGGATTGGGGGTGTAGGATTGTTTTAGGATTTTTTTGTGAAGGAGAGAATCTGGGTAACCCCGTTGGAGGAGGGAATGGTGAAGGTTGTTGAGGTATTTTTTGAGGTATTCGGGATGGTTGCAAATGCGGTGACCGTATTGGTCTAAAATAATTCCGAGATACGTATACGTTTCTACCTGCTCTATTTTTTCCCGTCCTATTTTAATATTTATCTTAACCCTTTTCTTTCTGGAAAATCTCTTAACCTTTGTATTATTAATATTGATTCTCATCCCATATCTATCGCACTGAACCTCCAATTCACTCAGCAATGCTTGCAACCCCTTGGCTGACTGAGCAACTAATGCTTGGTCATCAGAAAACCTAACCTATTTTACGAATTCCCCTCCAACTTGCCTTGCGCTGGCCCAACATTCTCCCTTCTATTACCTTCTTCAACATTCCACTACCGCTCAATACGCCTTTCATCCATTTTTCCTGCCTCCATACGATTTCTCTCAACAAAACCCTCTCCTCACCCACCATCTCTAGTACTTCCTCATTTGTTTTCCTTTCGGTCCATTTCATCTTCTCCATTCTTCTCCACACCCACATTTCAAAAGCCTCCAATCCACGTCTATCCTCCTGCTTCAGTGACCACGTTTTCGCGCCGTACATAGCTACGCTCCATATCAGAGTTTTTACGAGTCTTGTCTTAACATCTCTACTCAACGTCCCCGTCATCAACTCCCTCCTCCTTGAGAAAGCCTCCTTGCCTAGCGCTATTCTTCTCCTGACATCCCTACCACTTTGACCGTATTGGTCCAAAACACTTCCGGGATATGTAAACTGTTCTACCTGCTCTATTTTTTCCCCGCCTATTTTAATATTTAGCTTAGCCTTTTTCTTTCTGGAAAATCGTATAACCTTTGTTTTATTAATATTGATTTTCTTCCCATATTTATCGCACTGAACCTCCAATTCACTCAGCAATGCTTGCAACCCGTTGGCTGACTGAGCAACTAATGCTTGGTCATCAGCAAACCTAACCGATTTTACGAATTCCCCTCCGACTTTTATTCGTACCTCCATGCCTCTTTAATCATTTCATCCACATATACGTTGAACAGCACCGATGACAATGGGCAACCCTGCCTTACACTGAAGATGCTCCCTGCAACGGGAGAGGAACGTTGAGCCAAAAATGACTCTCACGCAGTCTAACCCGAGAACCAACTCTGCATCTCTCAACAGCTGCGAAAGCCTCCGATCTATTATCATGGGAACTTTAGCTGCATGAGATATTAAGCTTATTGTTCTTTAATCCTCACATGATGTAGTCTTTACGTTTTTCTGAATAGGAACTAACACTTATTTAAAAAAATCTTCTGGCCAGATTCCTTCCTCATAGATGCTACGAATCAGTCCTTATAGTCTTCTTTCTACATTTTCCTAAACATTTGAACAGTTCCACAGGAATATTGTCTACCCCCACAGCCTTATTTGCTTGCATCTCCTTTAATGCCTTTTCTATTTCATCGTCGAGAATGCCTGGACCTAGGCTATCTTCTTTTACGTTATGTTCCTTTTCTATGTCTAACCTTGTCGGCCTAAGTTCTTTGCCATACAGTGTTTCTATATATTCCTTCCATCTCTCTTGGATTTTTTTCTGGTTCAACTATTATCTTACTCTACTTATACTTACTTTTAATAATCAAACCACTTTACTTTTCCACATAAACTTTTTTAATTTTTACAACCCAGGTTTGTTATAGCATAACATCATCAGGTTATAACGAAACCTGGGTTGTAAAAATTAAAAAGTTTATGTGGAAAAGTAAAGTGGTTTGATTATTAAAAGTCAGTATGAAGATTTTCCACCAAGTTACGCCAGAAACTGTTTTATTTACCCCACTTATCTTTGACTGTAAGCACAGATCTTGCCTTCTTACTTCCCGATAATAACTTGACGTTGCTGTATAGCGCACTAATTTCACCCTTCGTCAGCAAACTTTTAATATCCTCGTATTGCGTCTTCCACCATTGTTCTTTTGTCTTATTGGTGGCCCTTATCAATTTATTATTTAACTCTTTGTACTTCATTTTGCCTAACTCTGTGTTTACATTTTTCCATCTTCCTCTCTCATCCATCTTTGCAATCATCTCAACGGTTTCCCATGGTTTGCTTATCCTTTTCCCGTTAACGGTTCCTATAGTGTCTTTCGCGGCTTCCGATACATTCCCATTTTTGTTCGATAGTACCATACTCTTTACCGTCATCCATCATTTTCTCTACAGTTGCTGATAATCCTTCCTTTTTAATCCATTTAATGCTTCTACATTCCATTTCCTAACCCGCCGTCCCTGTCTTATCTTCTTCAAACGGACGCTACATTTCATAGCAACTAAATTGTGGTAAGAGTCCGCATCCGCTCCTGGGAAACTGAAAATTTCTCAAACTGTTCCTAAACCTGTGCCTAACCATAATATAATCTAATACCTTTATGAGGACCTGGCATTTTCCATGCACACCTACGCCTTTTGAGGTGTCTAAACAATGTGTTCGTGATGACTAACCCCTGTCTCCTGCAGAATTCAATTGCCTTCTTCCTGTGTTCATTCCTTGTGCCTAACCCATAGTCCCCCACCTCACCACTCTCTCTTCCTTCGCCTACCTTTGCATTCCAATCCCCCATCACTATCAAATATTTCCCATCAGGAACACACGCGATTATATTCTGTAACTCATTGTACTTCCTATCGACTATATCCTCCTTGTGGTTGCTCGGTGGCATGTATACCTGAAAAATGCCCAAGCTCGACGGCTCTTTTTTAATCCCTACGAGTAAAATTCTATCAGTTGCTGCCTCTATTTTGACTACGCGTCTTACTACCCCTTTATTTATTATTACGGAAACCCATCGTTGGCTCTCGTCCCTGCCTCAAAAGATTATTCTATAATAATCACTCTAGTAATCCCCGGTATCCTTCCATCTCACCTCGCATAGGCGTAAAACATCTATTTTACCTCTCTCCATCTCCCGCTCAATATTATCTAATATGTCTGTCATCAACATTGTCCTGACGTTCCATGTTCCTATTCTGACTACTTTCGTCTTCTTCTGCGTCTTCTGTCCTGCTTCTGTTATTTCTCCCCCGCAAGGATTTGGTGACTTGCCTCCCCCGCTGCCGGGCACGACACACGGCCGCTTGGACCGCGCCCCGTAGTTGCGAGGACTCATTTTCTCTATAGTGCCCATCATTACATTCTTGGGAATGATAATTGAGGTGGTTTCCCGTTGCCTTCGTCAATAGTGTTTTTAACGTGACACCAACACTTAATGGCCGCCCCACTGGGGTCAGACGCCTTTGCATCCGCATCACTGAGGAACAGACGCTGCGTGGACTTCCTTTCGTCTGGCTCCTAACCTTCGACCTTTCTGGCATGGGTGACCCTACCAGGAACAATTATCAGCACAGCTCTAGGGGTCATCGGAACGCACAAGCCCTTCAACCACAACAAGGTTGTAATCCATTGAGCTAATAAGGAAACCTGATTTACCTTGAGATCTGCGATCTTATAAAGCGCCAAAGTGCTCCGATAGATGTTGCCCGAGAGATGGCGTTATGGAGCTGTTTCACCCACCAAAGGAGAAATAGACGGGACACAAGAAGGGGAAAGGATAGTAGAAAAGGATTCATACGATATTATAAAGGAAAGGAACGGTGCGTTTCATGGCACGCATAGCCAGAAGAAGGGACGAGCCACATTGGCCAAACACATTCAAACTTGAAAATCCCGCCATACGGCGCACAAATAATCATTCAAACAGAAATAGGTATACATCTACATCTACATAAGTACCCTGCGAGCCACCAAAAAGGTGTGTGGCAGGGGGTGTAGCACCATGAGGGAAGGGTAAGGGTTGAGGGGGTTGGGAGTTAGGTGAGGAAAGGTGGGGGGAACCTGTAGGAAAAAAATATATATATATACATATATATATATGTATATATACACACATACATATACATACATACATACATACACACATGTATACACATCCTCGCGAAGTCCCTAACCTGTACGTTAATACTTATTGTAATGAACTAAGTCCTGGGGAATTTCGACTACGAGCATTCTGTTCCCTTATCGTTCTTGGAAAAAATGACATTTTAAACCTGTCAGTCTTGCAGTCTATCTCTCTAGTCTTATATTCGTGATCCCTTCGACCGTAATACGTTGGGGTTCGTATTATATCCTTGATGTCATCGGAAAAGGGCCCATCTTTAAATGTTTTTAATAAGTTTAATCTATATTGGAAACGCCGCTGTGTAAGAGAATCCCAACCTAAACTGTCTAACAAAGTGGATACGCTGCTGAGTTGGTCATAACAATGTTTGACAAATCTAGCCCCCCTCCGCTGAACTCGATCTAATTCCGAAACCAAATTTATGTTGTGAGGATCCCATATACTGGCAGCATACTCTAGGTGGGGCCTGACCAAGGCAAGGAAACATCGTTCCTTCACCTTTTCGTCGCATTTACCTAGCACTCTTTTCACAAATCCCAATTTTTTATTAGCACGACCGCATATCTCTCGTATGTGTTTTCCCCAGGACAGATCGTGAGTAATTGTTACACCCAAGTATTTAAAGGAATCTACCCTCGCGATTTTGGTTTGTTTCACTTTGTAACTATAAGGGAGGGAATTACTCTTTTCCCAAAAATGTATTACTACGCATTTTTTAAAATTCAATTCCAATTGCCATGTATCGCACCAATTTTGAATTGCATCTAGGTCGTTGGCTAACACGACTCTGTCTTCGTGACTTCGGATGTCCCCATAAATTACTGCATCATCGGCGAAAAGACGGAGCTTGCTATTAACTACGGTACTGAGGTCATTTATGTAAATAAGGAAAAGGAGGGGGCCCATGACACTTCCTTGTGGTACCCCCGACGTGACCTTGACAGTATCGGATGATACACCGTCCAGGACGACTGTTTGCACACGATCACTTAAAAATTGTTTAATCCAGTTAATAATACTTTCGTGTATTCCATAGGTTTCCAATTTCGCGAGTAATTTGCAATGAGGGACTTTATCGAAAGCTTTCTTAAAATCTAGGAATATCGCATCAACTGGAATATTACTTTCACCGGAGTTTAATACATCATGTACAAAAAGTGCGAGTTGAGTTTCGCAGGATCTACCCTTACGGAAGCCGTGTTGGTTATTAATTAATAAATCTTGGCTATCGAGGTGCCTCATCATGGAACTAACAATGATGTGTTCAAGAATCTTAGAGGAAATGGAAGTCAGCGATATTGGCCTATAATTACTGGGGTCCTCCCCGTCTCCGTTTTTAAATATGGGTGTTACCGAAGCTACCTTCCAGCCGTTTGGCACGCTTTCTTCTGCTAATGATTTCTTAAATATTATATCTAGATATGGGGCAATTTCAGCCGACAGTTCTTTATACACACGTGCCGGTATCTCATCAGGTCCCGGAGATTTGTTGGGGTCTATGTTTTTAAGGAGTAATTCTATTCCGCGGGTGGAAATATTGATTGCTTCCATTGAATGCTGAAATATTTTCGGAAGGTTCTCGGGTGTATTTTGTGAGGATATGTTGAAAACACTCTGGAAAAATGAGTTTAATATGTTGGCTTTATCTAAACTACTCGTTACTTTATTCCCCTTTTCGATATTCAATGAGTTTACGGTGGACTTGTTTCCCTGCACTTCCCTGACGTAGGACCAAAACATCTTTGGGTTATCGTTCAAATGTTCGCCTAATTTTTTCCTTTTGAATTCCGCTAGCGCCTTCCGGAAGGCCTTCTTGGCAGTGGACCTAGATGCTTTGTAGTTCTGTATGGTTTCGTTGATTTTATCAGGGGAGGAATCTTTAACTGCATTTTTCATTCTGGCATGGCACACCCTTTGCCGCCTAAGAGATTTCCGTACTTCAGAGTTGTACCATCGGGGTTCCTTATTCTCTTTTATATATTTACTAGGTATGAACCTCTGTATTGCTGAACGTGTTATCCTAAGAAAATTATTCCAAGTATCCTCGACACTACTAGTTTTGCTTAATTCGTCAAATATAAAAAAAGAACTTTTTAATTCACATTTTAAGCCATCATAGTCCGCTTTATTGAACAAATACACCTTTCTCTTAGGTTTGTTGACTTTATCTACACTTAGAGAAAATTTAGCGTTTACAGCCCTGTGATCACTGATTCCGTCAACAACTTCTATATTTAAGACCTTTTCGGGTATATTTGTGGCTAACAGATCAAGAATGTTCTTTCCCCTTGTTGGTGAAGTGACTAATTGATGTAGGGAATTCGAGGTGAACGCGAATAAGAGGGACTCGCATAGATCCTTGTCTTTACCTCCATTTATAAAAATGTACGACTCCCAATCTATTGTGGGAATATTGAAATCACCTCCGATAATTAGGCTATGCTCACTGTTGTGGGATGTAAAGCGTTGTATCTGTTTTTCTAGGTCTGGTATTGAGTTAATGCTAACGTGGGGTGGTCTATAATACGCACAGATATACATTCTTTTCGATCTGGGTGTTTTCACTGAGCACCATACACTTTCTATACAGCTATCAGGAAATAACTCGGCTCTACTGACGTTAGAGTTCTTAACCGCAATAAACACTCCTCCTCCGGCTCTATTTTTTCTGTCGTTTCTATAAACTATGAAGGACTTGGGAAATATTTCGCAATCTGCGATGTCATTTGTTAACCAACTTTCAGTTCCTATAATGATATCCGACTCTGTGCTATGAATGAGATGGTGAAATTCCGGTATTTTATTTTTTAAACTTCGGCAGTTAACTACTACTACGGAAATTATATCCTCGTCTAAAACCTTCTCTGCGGTCTGCTTTCTGGGGATGCTATTTAATCTCTTTGATGTCTTAGTATGCGATCGGCCTATATTCTGATTGGTAATTTTATCTTTTGTCTCATTAGCAGTGCAAGTACTTGGAAGAATCTCTTCTGGTAACCTAGTATTCTTAGACCCACTAATTGACCTACACCTTATTATATCGTTATTTAGGCAATCTGCTCCACTACCTAACCTACGAATTTGCCTAAAAAATATCTACAGTGCTCGAAGATCCTATGAGCCACCCGAGTCGACGCCTCAGGGGTGTAGTGAACCCCGGAACGGTTCAAGGGAGTGGGACACGACCCGAGCACCGGTCTCAAGTCCACAAACTCGGCCCCTATGTCCCGACAGAATTTCCACAGCCTCCCGTTCAGAGACTCAATACGACTCCAAACGTAAGCACCGCAGTCAGTCCGCGGGACAATGCTACATATGGATAACCGTAAGTCCACACCAGATGCCTCCCGCACACGATCCACTTCGGATTTTAGGTCCCCAAAGGCACTCAAAATCCTTTCGGACCCGTATCTGGAGGCATCGTTGGTGCCGACATGGACCACCAATCGCAGCATGGAGCAATTCGTGCCCTGGACTGCCGCCCTTACTGAAGCCGTGGCGTTAGGAATTAACCCCCCCGGCATACAGTAGGAGGTAACCTCCTGGTTCGTCATGTCCCTCTCCGACCTTCCCCGCAATGGGGCCACCAACCGCCGGACGTTGGAACTCCCTAGCAATAAGATTCCCCCCCTCCCAGAGCGACTACCCCTAGGGATGGAGGACTTCGAGGCTCGGGGTGCACTCTCGGCCGCGCAAACAGGCGTCTCGACGCCGTCCTCGGACAGCGCCGCGAAGCTGTTGCTGACAGGGATGGGGACGGTCTCCACCGCCCCCTCTCCCGGAATCGACCTCGCCGCCGCTCCGCGCCTCTTGGTCGCCATCTTCCACTCCTCCATCCGAGGGGAAGGGGTCGCCATCGGGCGAGAAGGGCCAGCCACCGTCGCCTCCACGACCGACTTATTAGCATTTGCACCCGGACACATCCGGGGCACCAAACTGGTGCTGCTTGCGGTCTGGGAGGCAACGGGGCGAGCCCCCGCGCCCGAGACGGCCACACACCCCGTCAGCTTGGAGCAGAGCTCCGCCACTATCCTCTCAAGCTGGGCGACGCGGGCCCTTAAGAGCTCGCTCTCCGCCGCTACTTTCGAGTCGTGGACGGAAGACCTTCGGGTAGCCATCCTATTCTAGATTACTATTTACAAGTTTTAACGCTTAGGTTTTACACTGCTATAACTCACGTGGAGTGGAAAATGCGTTCACTAGCTCGGATTTCAAGCAACTCAAGTATATAGGTAAGTTCGACGTGTGCGTGAGTGTTGGCTGATTCCAAAGTAGTGGTCAAATGAGGGTCGAGTACCCTCGCAGCGGGGGGGGTTAAGTTGTTGGTGGGTCACACAAGGGAAAAGCTGTTTACGCGGGGAGGGTGACCTTGAAGGTGACTCCGAGGGGAGTGTACAATGGAGAGGGGTAACTAAGGAATTTAGGGGGAGTAGAAGTCCAAGTATAAGGAAAGGGGATAGGAAAACACATAAAAGGCGAACACAGGACATGTGGGGAAGGCGGTTTTTGAGCAGATCACGAAAGTAAAAATATTTCCTTATCCGGGATTTGAACCACGTACCTTCCACTTTCCGGGCGGATGCTTTACCAGTTGAGCTAATAAGGAAACCTGGTTTCTCTTGAGATCTGCGATCTTATAAAGCGCCAAAGTGCTCCGATATATATATATATATATATATATATATATATATATATATGTAGTAAATAATTATTATGAATACTTGCACGAAGTGAAGCTTGAAACAGTAGAATGTACCTCGATTTTTTTTATATTCAGCCAAAACCTCACCATCTACAGCATTATTCCCACTTACGTACAATATCTTGCGTATTTGTGGCAATAATTATATATTTGCTCCCGATGACTCCGGTGTGTCACCGCAATCCCTTCGCCATCTCCGACCAATAAATGTCGACGAGGCACATCCTATTCTCCCTTGTTTATGCCATCCCGAGCCACGCAGACCTCGAAATTGTTATTTCCGCTCGATAAATTTTGCAAAATAACCAGCAGTTACGTTACTAGTTCCCCACCCCCCCCGCCCCTTCCTAACGAGTCTCTCCCACTCGACTTTTCAGACCAATCCAGTTCCCTACGCATGCTCTGAACGTCTCAAATGTGATCGCGCAAGCCGAATTGTCAATCCCGTGGAATAAATGAGAAATCGCCCACAACTCGCGATTCAACTTTTTTTTATGCGAGGTTTGTATAAAAAGGATCGGCAGCAATTTTTTCCTGACTTGCATTGCGTGAAGTGCTGAATTTAGACCGTCGGTTAAGTGTGCACATGATCGCAGATGTCGTATTGGCATTGATAAGATGGCCGTGCACACACCATTATCACTGAAAATTTGGTGATGCGAAATATCTGGGCAAGCTAAACTCGTCTTTCCGAAGGTGATTGGACGGACGACCAAAAGAGCGGAGTCGAACGTCTTCTTGCGAAGACCATACGGCAGTGGCATCACGACTATTCCCCAACCGCCTTACAGTCCCGGCTTTAACAGCAGACTGTCCTATTCCCAAAAGTGAAATTCTTCCTCAAAGGACACCTTCAAAGGGAGCCTTCGAGTCGTTGAAAAGCCGCTCTGGCAAATGTGTGTCGACGCTCTCAAGGGATGCACTTTGAGCAATTTTGATGTATTTTAGCAATCTCTGAAATAAATATTATTTTTCCGATACTTTTTATGCTTACCATGTTGTTCTTCCAATGCCGCCCTCCAGGTATTCTCAAGTGTAATTGCAATTGTAATTTATTCATTCACCATAAGCATAGAATTATGCATGGCTTTGTCAAAACATGTTTTACACTGTGTGATAGTTAGTAGTAGTAGGTAGTGATAGGTAGTCGTCTCTGTTTTTGGGTGAGATTGAGACTATGGGGAGTGTCTTCTGCCGCCTAATCCCTAACAATATGCACGTCAAGGGGATATTGGCGACCCGGGCTCACCGAAGCAGGGAAGGTCTTCGGCCATGCAGCAGCCTCGGGGTGGAGTATGAAGCGCGTCTCCTTCGCCGGAGGGACTCCGTCGACGGGTGGATCTCCCCTCCCCGCCCGCCTCCGGAGGCGACGCTTCTCCGGCGACGACGTGGGGAGGGGAACACTCCTCGTCCGACCCCTCCCTCCGCCCCTTGGCGAAAGGAATGGGCTTGCCCTTGGCCATCGCGCTACTGGAAACTGGATTCGAACGATTCAGCGGAGGGCACTCGTGGAATTGATCGCTTCGGTGCGTGGCATTTCATATTGCGGGGGAAAAGAGAAATTGCAGTGTACAGCATTCATTTCTAACTCGCCCAGGTCTCAACTCGACAGCCACTTACTCGGTCTCCCCCGCCTAAATGGCTTGATGGGGGAAATCAATGATTTAATAGGAAGAAAGAAGTTAGAAATCAGCACTTTCTTTCATGAATTTGGCCTAAAAGCCTGTTTTAAAGATTGCAAGAGAGTTTGAGTGGTACGCGTTTGCTCTCCTCTGTCTTCTCGTATTTAATTCACCATTTGGATTGCGCGATAGAATGTGTTTTGGATGATCATCCCTCGTTCCTGGACTTTTACATATCTTCCCCATTTTGTGTTATTTTTATCCTTAATTTCCTGAATTTCAAATTTTTTCCTCATGTCAACATTGCTCATTCTTGGCCTTTTCTGATGAATGTAAACTATTTCTGATCTAAGGCACTGCACATTTACTGCTTGCTCTTCGAGTTAATCGTTATTTTTTTGAATGAGCATGCAGTCGTGTGCAAACTACTCTGGAACGGTACAAATTTACAGAGCTGTTGCTGTTTTTTTCATGTTTACCATTAGGTATTCTTTTCATCATTCAAAATATTGCTCGACAGAGGTACAGCTCGTTATCAATGGATTTTTTTGCTCATATACAATGTCAATTATTAAGTATTGGAAATTTGAAACTTTTTGTTTTGATAGTGGTAATTTTTTTCGTTTTCAATGGCTCGAACACTCAAAAGATACGACTTTTTTTGGTTTGTTTACTGAGGTTATAATCTTCGAAACGTGAAACGATAGAAGACGTCATAGTCTGTCCTAGAAGTCCTCTTCTGTTTTTCTCCAATAGGATTTGATGGGTGAGACACCTGATGACGTGGCATCGCGAGGAAACCATGGTCGTCAAAAATAAAAATTGGAGCGGAAATAGTGTAAAGTTAGTCCTCTTTTGTTGTTAAAGAGACTTTGATGTATAATAATAAAACGTTTTTTTAGATTACACCAGTGGCTGTTTTCTCCCTCTGCCTGATCATTCTGAAAACTTACCCAGCTACTTACCCTTTTCATTGCGTTTAAAGAAAAAAGCAATTGTTTTTGTGACCTCTAGAATTCACTTGATTTAGCTAATAAAATAGATTATACCTAAGATACTTCTTATTTGGTGAATGTGGTGATTTATTCGTATTTCCGTTGCATTATCATTATCGTGTTACAGATGTACAGTATTCCAATAATTTTGTAAGCTGGCTGTGCTAATGATATTGTTTTCCTTTCTTACAGGTGAGTATCTACCACATTCTGACCATGATCGCCCATTTAGATCACGATCGTCTCTCATCGGTGGTCCAGTTTGGGAATACTCGAAAATGTATTTACTCCCCTGTTATTACTACATTTATTAATGGATTTTGAATGCACCATTCAAGTGACAAATGGCAGGGTATTTTAAGAGAGTGTGGTACCTATAGCCATCCGTAGTGGGTTGTTGTCATCGAGGTGGCCCTCGCCACCAGAATCAGATGATCAGTATTTTCTTTTAAGGGTTAGATTAAAACTCGAAGTCAAGAATTCTGTGGAAGTATTCAATGAATCCTCTTATTCTAACCGCCACTCTAATTGCTATGAAAAAACATATGTATATATATATATATTATAATATACTATTATAATATACAGCTCCACCCAAACTAGTTGATTTTTCGGGTACCAGATCTTCCTGGGAAACCATAACCGGCACAGGGAAAGGAACTGGCCCCCTACCCTGATGTGTGAATATTCACACGCCGTCGGGCTTAGTACATGGGTGAGCTCTACCATCACCTACTAAACCGACCTTCGGGTTGATTACTGTGTTTATGGTTTCATCTATTATATATAAAAATATTTCCCTCGACCTGCACTTTTATTACATATTTTTACATATGGTCTGCCTGAATCCGCCTTCCCCACCTCTCCTGTGTTATCTATTTCTAAATGAATGAATATTTCTTCGCCGTTTGGCGGGATTCCGGTTGGAATGTGTGTGTATGTATGTATATCAATATTTATATATATGTATATGTATATATATATATATATATATATATATATATATATATATATATATATATATATATATATATACACTTTTTTGGAAAACCCACAAACGTGTAATGTAAATTCACTGATAAGTCATAAAAAACACAGAAACCAAAACACAAAAGAGGAAAAACTCACTGGTTCTCGAATTTTCGGTGGTCCCACCACCTTTCTCAAGAGGAATTAGGAACAGAACTGAGGCAGAGGAGGGCCCGAAAGCAGTGGTAGGAAGGAGAAGGGGAAATGGGGGAAAAGAGGGGAAAAGAGGGGAAAAGAAAGGAAAAGGGGGGAAGGCATTCAAGGTGAGGAGTTTGGAGGGGTAGTGTATGGCGCGGGAATTTTAAAAAAAGGTGGGGATGATATGGAAGTTGTTGGGGGCGGAGGGGGATGAAATTATATGCATAAAGGGGGCAATTAATGTCTAATATTAATACCTGGGCGATTCCAGGAATCCAAGAGCCAGATGAAAGCTAGCTCTAATGTTTTGAGTTTCAGTGGAGGGTCTGAGTGTGGGAGGGATGCTAAGACGGATACTTTAAAACATTGGTCAAAGGCAGCGTTGTGTTCGGAGGCATGTTTGGGGATTGGGAGCATACCAATAAGGGAGGAATTGTTGCATGAGGCTCTATGATTATTGATTCTAATATTGAGGGGTGTGGTACACTGTCCAATGTAAAAGGCAGGGCAAAGTTGGCACTTGAGTAGGTAGACAACATTGCTGGAGGTACACGAGGAGTAGGGAATAGGTGGGAGAGAGTTAAAGAGCGGGTGGGAGAGGGATGGGATACTGGTTAGGAAAATAGGACATGTTTTGCATCTAGGTTTATTGCAGGGTCTGGGAGTGATTTTGGAACGGGGCGAGGATTTAAGAAGTGGATTGGTAGATTTTAGAAGATCTGATAGATTGGCGGGGCGTTTGAAAGTGACAGAGGGGCATTTGGGGAAAAGGTTGGTGGTGGAATTGTGGTTTTTGAGGATAGGATAGAGGTCCTTTAGGATAGAACGCAGAGATTCTAGGCCAGGGAGAAACGTGGTACAAATTGAAAGAGGGTGGTTTTTCGCGGTGGTGGAAGGTCTGGGAGTGTAAGTATGCCTACGGATCCTCTTATTCAGGAGGGATTCAGGATAACCTCGTTTGAGGAGGGAATGGTGTAAATTTATGAGGAAATTGTCTAGGGAGTCAGGGTCATTGCAAATTCTGTGACCCCTTATGGAAAGGGAATAAGGAATGGAACGGAATATATATATATATATATATATATATATATATATATAGATGATTTCTTCGAAGTAACACGGAAGTGTTGAATAGAAAACTTAGACAGTAACACACAGCACGAGAACACATAAAAAGAACACAATAATATCTTGATAATTTCGACGAACTCGAGCTCCGTCTTCTTCGGAAGATAAGATATGACTAAGGAAAAGGGTACGCGGTACAGAGAGAGTATGGGACGAGGGAGAGGGGAAAAACAGGTAGTGGGGGAGGGGTGAAGGAGGGGTATATGGAGGGGGAGAAAGCGGAGCGGGGAACAGGTGGTGGGAGAGGGGTGAAGGAGGAGGCTATGGAGGGGGAAAGGGAGGCCAGAGGGGAGCGGGGATGGAATAAGTAGGATGCGGAAATAGTAACAAGCGACACAGAAAACTAACAATTCATCCACAGATCCCACAACACCCATGACCAAGGCATCAACTCACCAAGTCATCATAAGTGCTTGACAAGTCAAAACACAGGACAATTCCTCAATCTGCTCCACTCAATGTCCCTCCCTTCTGACACCAAGATCATTATGGCCACAATTGACGTCACATCCCTATACACCTCCATTCCTCACGATGAAGGCCTTGCTTCCCTACGCCACTTCCACTCCAAACGCCCTAGCCCTCAAACTCCAAGCACCGATTTTCTCATTGACATTTCTAACATCATCCTCACCCGTAACTCTTTTTCTTTTAATGACAATTTTTACCTCCAAATCAAGGGCTGTGCCATGGGAAGTAGATTCAGCCCGTCATAGGCTAACCTCCACCTCGGTGTCCTGGAAGAGAAGTTCCTTTCCAGTTACCCTCTTAAACCCCTTCTGTGGCTCCAGTACCTTGATGACATCTTTCTACTCTGGCCACATAACATAGACTCCCTCAATTCCTTCATCTCCCAACTTAATGATTCCTCATCTCTTTCTTTCACTTCCAACATCTCATCATCACAGATCACTTTCCTCGATGTAAATATTTCCCTAACTAACAACAAATTTCTAAACTACGTACATACTAAACCTACTAACAAACAACAATACCTTCATTTTAACAGCTGCCACCCCTACCACACCAAACGCTCCCTCCCTTACTCCCTCTGTATCCGCGGGCACCGCATTTGCAACCATCCCGGATCCCTCAACAAATACCTCAACAACCTTCACCATTCCCTCCTCCAACGGGGACACCCAGATTCTCTCCTTCACAAAAAAATCCTAAAACAATCCTACACCCCCAATCCTCCCTCAACCACAGACTCTCACCCTCTCTCAATATGCACCACCTACTTCCCTGGCATCCAGTCCCTTTAATTCATCCTCAAAGACCTGTACCCCATCCTCAAAAATCACAACGTTTCGTCCAACCTTCTTCCTAAATGCCCTTCTGTTACCTTCAAACGGCCCGCCAACCTATCAGATCTCCTCAAATCCACCAAGCCTCTTTCCAAATCCCCACCCACCCCCAGAATCACACCCACTCTGTGCTTGCGAGCAAGATGCAAAACTTGTCCTATTTTCACCACTCCACCCCTCTCCATCCCACCTTTTAACTCTCTCCCGCCCTTCCCCCACTCCTCATGCACATCTCAGAATGTAATCTATCTTCTGACTTGCAAACTCTGCCCGGCAATTTATATAGGCCAGTGCTCTACACCCCTGAACCTCAGAGTGAACAATCATCGCGCCTCATGTAATCCCTCCTCCCCGTCCGCGGGTCTTCCCATCCAAAAACATGCCTCCCACCACAACACCCCCTTCAACCACTGTTACAATGTTTCCGTGCTAGCGTCCCTTCCCCCATCCGATAACCCTATAAAATTAAAAACAATGGAATTGGCATTTATATGGCTGTGTAAAGCCTATCAACATCCGGGTCTCAATGTCGTTCACTAAATGGGGGGGTGGGGCTGAGGTGGATGGAGGTGGATTTGTTTCTTGCGAGGTGGTGGGACAATTTTATTCATCCGCATACATTTTGTCATCCTTGTCCTGTGTTTTGACTTGTCAAGCCCTTATGATGACTTGGTGAGTTGATGCCTTGGTCATGGGTGTTGTGGGATCTGTGGATGAATTGTTAGTTTTCTGTGTCGCTTGTTACTATTTCCGCATCCTCCTTATTCCATCTCCGCTCCCCTCTGGCCTCCCTTTCCCCCTCCATAACCTCCTCGTTCACCCCTCTCCCACCACCTGTTCCCCGCTCCGCTTTCTCCGCCTCCATATACCCCTCCTTCACCCCTCCCCCACTACCTGTTTTTTTCCTTCTCCCTCGTCCCATACTCTCTCTGCACCACGTACCCTGTTCCTTTGTCATATCTTATCTTCCGAAGAAGACGGAGCTCGAGTCCGTTGATATTATCAAGATATTATTGTGAGTGTTCTTTTTATGTGTTCTCGTGCTGTGGGTTACTGTCTAAGTTTTCCACACACACACACTCACACACACACACGCACGCACGCACACACACACACACGCACACACACACACACACACACGCACACACACACACATATATATTTATATATACATATTCAAACTTGAAAATCCCGCCATACGGCGCACAAATATTCATTCAAACGTAGAAATAGGTATAAGGAAAGGGGATAGAAAAACACATAAAAGGCGAACACAGGACATGTGAGGAAAGCGGTTTTCAGTATTGTATTCATCATGCATTAGAACAAAGTTAATCACAAAAATGGAAGGGCTTATTTGCATCAATATTCAAATCATGATGTAGAACTGATAAAAAGACGCGTCTATTGAATAAAAGGAATAATATGCAGGATATCGACAACACTATCCACTACGTGAATTCTGTAATGTCTATTTGGATCTCTATTCTCCCTCTTAAATTAAGTATTTGTAGAATTGTTCCACGTACTGACCGCGTAAGGCTCGTTTGGAGCCGAATAGAGGGCTTAAATGAGAGATTGTTGGGATTCTGTCGGGAAATCGGAGCGGACTTTGTAGATCCGAGGCCTGTCCTCTCATCGTGTTGGGTACCCCTAAATCGCTCCGGGGTCCATTATACTGCCGTGGCATCACAGTGTGTAGCGCGTAGGTTACACGAACACTTTTCTAGGGTTGAGCATAGTATGAGCGTAGTAGGACGGCAAGAGCGCAGGTCATATATTGGGATAAATAAAGTAGAATCCAGCGCTTTTTGCCACTTGAGATCAGGTTGCGCCTCACAGATCCCAAAAATAACAGAACAAACACAAACTTGTTTTAATACAACATACAACCGACATGTAAAAGTAACCGACAACCCTGCCATTGACGTAGAAAGACATTTGACATGCACTTCTACCCAAACGTGTCGTCAATTACGGTCAGACACAAACAAGGGCGTTATTCAAGAGAAAAACAATCTAAATATACTTGTAATAAATTGCAGAAGCCTCAAAAACAAAATATCGGATCTCGAGCACATAATCCAATGTCATTCGGCTGATATGATATTAGGCACAGAGATTTGGCTGTGTAATGACATCAATGACCAAGAAATTATCCCAATAGATTTCACAGTTTACCGACACGATAGAGGTACAAGACCCGGAGGAGGAGTTTTCTGGCTGTGAAAAGTAGTCTTGAACGCAGGTAATTTTCATTTGAAAATAATAACATAGAAAGTTTTTGGTGCACCATACTGCAATCCAATCAACCAAACATTAATTTATGCTCTTTCTATAGACCCCCAGACTCAGATTTTCAAACACTTTATACACTCAATGAACAAATAAATAAATTTAAATGCAAAAATAATAAATGCATCAATATAATTGGTGGTGATTTTAACCTCCCTGGTATCGACTGGGACAGCAATAGCGTTAAATCTCGGGCCCGTGATCGCGAATCTTGCAATTTCTTACTAAAATTGGTTAAAAAAAACTCGCTCCATCAAGCAGTACGCACTCCCACCCGTGGAAAGAACATATTGGACTTATTTCTTACGAACACACCGGAACGCATTAATAGTGTATCAACCGACGAGGGTATGAGTGACCATAAATCAGTTATTATCAACTTGAACGTAAAAAAAAAAGAATGTTAAGCCAAAAAGAAAAATTTATAATTATCATAAAGCAGATTTTGAAACTTTACTCATCACTCTTGGAATATAAACAGCTTTTGGACAGGTATAGATCCTCTAAAATTGAAACCTAAACACAGGTAAGGGAGGTAGATGTGTGTTTGCATGCGCGTCCAATGTTGGGATGTTATGATGAATGTGTGCACTGCTGTGGATTGGGGTTTGCATGTTTGTGTTGGTTTTGAATGCGGTATTTCTTTTTTCTTTTTTTGGGTGGTAACCTAACACCCCCCGCCACACGCCCTTGCGGCGACTTGCGGGGTATTATGTAGATGTAGAAGTAGATGAATTACGTAGCGTTTTACACAACTTTAAACGTAAAGTACTCTGCGAGTATTTAAACACTGACCCCAAAGCTCATCATCAGGTCATCTAAATCTCATATACATCTACATAATACCCCGCAAGCCGCCGCAAGGGCGTGTGGCGGAGGTGTTAGGTCACCACCCAAAAAAGGAAAAAAGAAATACCGCATGCAAAACCAACACACACATGCAAACCCCAATCCACAGCAGTGCACACATTCATCGTAACATCCCATCATTCGAGGCGCATGAAACCACACATCTATCTCCCTTCACTCCACAAGCATGTCACCACTTTTAAAAATAGGTGTTATTTGCGCGGTTTTCCAATTCTTAGGGACTTTGCACTATGTGAGGGATTTGTTAAATAAAAATTCGAGGTACGGGGTGATGTTAGGAGCTATGTATTTTATCACCTTAGCTGGTATGTTTTCGGGACCCGGTGATTTGTTTGGTTTAATGACTTTGAGCAATGTGACAATTCCTTGCTCGTCCGCTGTTATTTTTGCCATGGGTTCAGTATATATTGTTTCTTGGATATACGCGTGGATACATCGTTCGTGAAGACGCTTTGGAAGAATTCTTTTAGAATGTTGGCTTTACCCTCACTGTCAGTATGAATGATATTGCTGCAATCCCTTAAGCAAGCCACGGTTTGTTGACCCCTATTTACTTCCCTAACATGTGACCAGAAAGCAAAAAGGAAGCAAATCATAGGAAAAAGAAAGCAAGTCAAGTTGCTCTGCTTCTGGTCCCCTACATCTACATCAACATAATGCCCCGCAAGCCGCCGCAAGGGCGTGTGGCGGGGGGTGTTAGGTCACCACCCAAAAAAGGAAAAAAGAAATACAGTATTCAAAACCAACACACACATGCAAACCCCAATTCACAGCAGTGCACACATTCATCGTAACATCCCATCATTCGACACGCATGCAACCACACATCTATCTCCCTTCACTCCACAAGCATGCAAGTACATACGCTAATTGCAACAAATAATTTTACCCAAGGATGCAGCAAGAAATTTATCACGAGCGTACAAGCTAGTTTATAGGAAGTAGCCAGGCAAAACACCACCACCACAAGAACGTTCCACACAAAACTCTCTCCCACCCAAGGTGAGGAAACTGGCCCAAAGCTGCAGGTGGGAGGAGGGCACACCCACGGAAAGGGACAAGGGATGGAAGGGGAAATTTAGGGTACCAAAAGCAGAGAAAACAATACTGTAAACAGCAATACATTACTTAATGGCATTCCAATGCGGGCATGCGGGAAGGGTTTTGACACAACACACAGGAGGTTAGTGAAAGTGCATGCAATTGAGTTTAACTAATTGTTACCTAGACACCGAGGGTGACAAGTGGCTTTTTTGTTATCTCCGAGTGTGACCCTACAGTTGTTATCCCGTATTGTCCGTGGGAAGAAGGAGTCCTTGAGTCTGCTAGTCCTGGCATCTATTTCCCGAATTTTGTATACATGATCCAAGCGACCAATATATGTGGGAGCGCGAATAATTTTCGAGACCTCGGTGCTGAAACATACGGATCTGAATTTATTTAGCAAGTTTAACCTAGCATTGAGACGTCTTTCTTCCAATGATTCCCATCCCGACTCCATAAGCATTTTAGTGACGCTTTTCGTTTTATCGTAACAGTTTTCCACGATAAAAACGTACCTTGACGTTGGAGTCACTTCTGCCGATAATGCTTCCAATAAATCGTAATTTTTTATGCACTTGCCCGCAGACTTTACGTATATTGGTTCCCCAAGTTAAGTCTTAAGTAAATGTGACAGCTAGGTATTTCACTGTATCAACTACTTCAAGATCAACTCCAGCTAATTTGTAAACGAATCCCTTGGATCTTTTAAAGAAATTTTCCACCGAAAATTTATTATGATTTAAAGGCAATCCCCATTTTGAACACCATTCATGAATGCTATTTAAATCACGTGCTAGAATTAAACGATCCTCATCCCCAGATATCTCCCGATAAATAACTGAGTCATCCGCGAACATCCTTATCTTACTTTTCACTTCGCGGTTCAAATCGTTAACAAAAATCAAGAATAGTAACGGTCCGATAACACTTTCCTGAGGAAACTGTAAGTACCCTAAATTTCTCCTTCCATCCCCTGTCCCTCTCCATGGGGGAGCCCTCCTCCTACCTGCAGCGTTGGGCCAAATTCCTCACCTTGTGTAGGAGAGAGTTTTAATGTAAAGCGTTCTTGTGGTGGTGGTATTTTTCCTGGCTCCTTCCTATAAACTAGCTTGTACGCTCGTGATAAATTTCTTGCTGCATGCTAGGGTAAAGTTATTTGTTGCAATTAGCGTATGTATTTGCATGCTTGTGGAGTGAAGGGAGGTAGATTTGTGGTTGCATCCGCGTCGAATAATGCGATGTTTCTATGAATGAGTGCACTCATGTGGATTGGGGTTTGCATGTGTGTGTTGGTTTTGAATGCGGTATTTCTTATTTCTTTTTTGGGTGGTGACCTAACACCCTCCGCCACAAGCCCTTGCGGCGGCTTGCGGGGTATTATCTAGATGTGGATGTAATGGCCAGATGAAAAAACAACATTTTATATCCAACCGGAGATATCTTTGGAACATAAGATATGACTCAGAGTCATATCTTATCTTCCGAAGAAGACGGAGTTCGAGTCCGTCGAAATTATCAAGAGAGTATAGTGAGTGATCTTTTTATGTGTTCTCGTGCTTTGTGTTACTGTCTAAGTTTGATATATATAATTATTTATATATATACACACATATATAAACGTGTATATATATATATATATATATATATATATATATATATATATATATACACTCATACACCCTGGAAATAAATATTCCATAGACAGAAACATAAAGGAAGGACACTTACAGTAGATATTGACGTTTCGACGTTACCGCGGTCGTCATCAGAAGAATTCCGATCGCGGTCGAAACGTCAATATCTACTGTAAGTGTCCTTCCTTTATGTTTCTGTGTGTGGAATAATAATATACACACACACACAGGGTCGAACTCAAAAGTGGTAGCACTGATTTTTTTACAAGAATTTTAATGACGATATACTTACATCTACTTAATAATCTGCAAAGTATGCTCCTTGAGCTGCTACACACTTAGTATATCGTTACTCCCATTCACCGTACGCCCGCTGGATATTTTCTTTGGGGATGCCGTTGATGACCCTCGTCGAAGCCTTTTGAGCGGCCTTTATCGCGTCAACACGTCGTCCCTTGTGCTGTCTTTTTATCAGGGGGAAAAAGAGGAAGTCCGGTTGTGCCAGATCGGGAGAATAGGGCGGGTGCGGTAACGTGGCGACGCCGTATTTGGCCAGGAGCTGTCTGACGACGAGCTCGCCATGGCACGGTACGTTGTCATGATGAAACACCCAGCAGTTTGCGATGGCCGGTCGGACTCTTTTCTCGGAGGCGGTTGAGCACCTGCACGTAAAAGGTTTGCGTTCACAGACTCCCCTGGTGGGACAAACTCCTTGTGAACCCCTCCATGACGGTCGAAAAACACAATCAACATCGTTTTGAGTTTTAATTTGCTCATGCGAGCCTTTTTTGGACGTGGGGAGGCGGAAGTGTGCCATTCCGCGGATTGTATTTTCGTTTCGGGATCATGTTGAAAACCCCATGTTTCATCACCAGTTATCACATTGTCCAAACAATTTTCATCTCGGTGCAAATTGGCTAACACTGCTTCGGAAATGCGCACACGCGTTGCCTGTTGGTCGACACTCAGAATTTTCGGCACCATCTTGGCGCACACCTTGCGCATGGCCAAATCCTGTGAAATAATGCGTTGGACGTTGGATGCAGACAGACCTAAGTGGTCTGCAATTTCTTCACTGGTTAAGCGTCGGTCTGTATTCAGCAGTGTCCTCACTCTGTCCCCATTCGTGTCGATTCTTGTTCTTCGACGCGTACAATAACCTTGCTTCACTAAAAACGGTGTCCTCACTCAACGATAGCCCGCAGGCTACTGAGGTGGTGTCGGTCTGTTGCTAAGAGCCCACTCCACCTTACCCTGTCAGGCAGACCCCCCTCCACCGCTCCGTTCGCGCCAGAGAATTTCAGTTTTACCACTTTATGGTGCGACCCTTTAAATATATATCTCTGTATATTTTTTTATATTGCTTAATAAATCGAATGTAAAAGAATTAATAGCTTTTAATTAATTTCTTGCTGCATCCTAAGTTACAATTAAAACAGGCAATTAAAGTGAAAAGTTTTCCGCCGAGCAATTTTTTCTAATTTTAGTAATAAAAATAGACACCAGTGGCCAAATCTGGTGAATACGGTGGTATTCTTATAATTTCAACTTTAATTCCTTAAATTTCGCCATTGAATCTGTACAGGTGTGCTCCCGTTCATCGTGTTCAAGGAAGAGAATTTTTTACTTTGTCAAGTGAGGCCGTTTTTCTTGATTGTTTCGGTCAAGCGAAGCAGAATAATTTCTGTGTATCTTAATTCTCAAGCACTGAAGTAGATGTTTAATGAACTTAATACAAATCGGCTTCCATCTCTTTAGGTGTTAATCCTTTTAAATGGAAGTTTTGAATCACCGCACGGAACTAATATTTTTCTATCTTTCTAAATACACAAACAGCTCGTTGCTTCAATCGAGTGTGGAAATGAAACCACATGTGGTGGCCGAAACATGAACAGCAACCTCATGAGACTCACGGAAATGAAACCATCTTCCGACACTACGAGCGCCATCTCTTGGATTTTTTAATGGTTTAAGGGCCCTCACTCGTATGTCCTCTCTTCCGCGAGCGCCACTTCCTTCGTTTTTCTCTATCTCCATTTCACTTATTTCTTTTTCTCCACGCCCACATCTCAAGGGCGTCCGATCTACGCTTGTCCTCTTGTCTCGACGACCTTGTTTCGAAGCCAGGTGAGACCGCACTCAGTATCAAATTTGATGCCAGTTGAGTGCGTGGAGCAAATGATGCCAGGGTTCACGAGGAGCGGAGGGACCTTTAGGCATGGACATTAAAAAAGGTGTTAACCGATCGATCAAGAGCGAGCGAGCGGAGAGAGCCTCGTCTCAACCCGAGCTCACAATCGATGACCAGGGAAGATTGCAGAGTGATTGCGTGCGATACCACAGCGGCACCCGCGTTCCCATGAATTCCGCTTCGCTCGGCTGGAGGCCGCGGGCAGATTTTTAAAAAAATTAACAAAAGAGGAATGTACGGCTCGAAGGGGTCATTGGCACCCGGAAAACGAGTCACGGTGTATGATCGGTGAGAATATTCCCAATTTATTCTCTTTTTGAAATGCATTTTCGTGTCCATCAATTTCGCGTCCGTGGGCATCAATTGGTCCGTCCCGTCTCGCTCCCACGTCTTTATTTGTTCCGATAAACGCACGAGGGCTTCCCAAAAAAACTCTCACCGCTTAATTACCCAAAACATCGACTTTCGAAACGAGAGAACTAACTCTCTCTCCCTCCTTTAAAGAATATGGCGTTATCCATGTTCGTCTTGGCTCATCCGTAAGAATAGCTCCCCGAACTATATCCCCTTCCAACCTGCCGTTCCCCTCATTCCTGCCCCATAATTCCTTGCCCTGACACCCTCCATCACTACTTCTCGTGATTGTCATTATTGGTTTGAAATTCTTCCTCCTTAATGATTCCTTCAGTACTTCCTTTCGACTTTCGGCCCGGTAAGTTCCCTGTAAGGATAAGATCCCTAAGTAAGATCCCTGATTGGTGTTCAAGTGCCGTTCAAAGAAATATTTTTGCGCTCGTCATCTGCTCGATTCCGCCATCCCCTCCTCTCCTGTCTTCGTCCTTTATATGTGTCCCTATTTCTTTTCCTATATCTATGTGAGTGCAATAGTTGAGTAAATGATAGATGTGCCTTAAAGTAAAAGTATTCGGGCACTCGGGTTCGATTTTGTTGAGATTGCGTGCATCGCGCGAAGGAAGTACGAGTGCTTGAATCCATCCGTGTCCATCTTGCTTATTTCATCCCGGTCGTCTCGGCAGAAGAAAATAGCGCACAGGGAGTATTTATTTGGCATAAAATATAGTGTCCTTCATTTTAATACCTAATTATTGTAACTCCTTATATCCTGACATATTAAATATGCAGTTTAGTTTTGTAAGTGAACTTGGCCGTTGATTCTCTGAATTGAAGAATAGATAAGCGAATTGCAGAATGGCGTAAAATTGGAATGGTACCTCAATCCACAGATTTTAAAGTGCATTCGTGTCTGGGGGGATTTTTGGAAATAGTCCCCTTCTCCCCTTGGAACCGTCTCTCCGGTTTTGACTGTCCTAATTTTCATTAATGTTTGAAGATTTTACTCCCCTATCTATTCAGTGAATGTCACACCAATGTAAATTGTACATGATCCTAGGCAAGGAATGATTGGTGAAATCCTTGACGCGGAGGGTTTGCGCCGTTGGTCGTTGACGGTAGCTTTGAGCGCGGACTTAGGGCATTTGAGGTATTGTTGTGGAGGACGTCGGGAAAATTAAATGGAACCAAACAAACGAGGAAGTGGAGAAGGGATGAATGCGTAGTTGTTTCAGGCGTGATGTGGCTGCATTGGAATACCTTAATGATCTAATAGGCGCAATAAATCACTAGTTACAATTTTTTACTGTGAAAAATTGTAGAAACAGCGAATGCTCCGATAAGTGTAGGATAAATTCGGGAAAAAATAGTGTTGCAGATCAAATCAAAAAATCCTGAAATCCTTCAAAATGCCACCCTTGTGCATCGACACACCGAAGCCATCCGGAGAGAGATCCGGAGCCACGCTTCCTCCTCAAACCTTTCGACCGACTGACCTTCGCAGGCGTCGTCCCACCTATATACCAAACCCGACCCCCAATCGGAGGCCGAGCAGGCATAGGGAGGCAGGACGGTCCGCGAAGGACGGTCGGCCGGATTGAGGTCGGTGGAAACGTAACTCCAGGTCACATTGCGTGACGAATCCTTTATTAAAGACATGTACAGAGTTACAAATTTTCCAGATTCAAACAATGTGCCTCGCCCCCTGGTGAGGCTGTGCATTACAGACATGTTATCGGTAAATATAATTAGCTGGGTATCAGGCACCGCGATGCTCTGCAGATGCAATGCCGCCATTACTGCTGCCAGTCCTTCCGCCTGTAGGATGGGCAGTTCCTCCTGAAACGCCCATATCTCGGTATTATTTAGGACCGGAATAACCCATGCAGCCTGCCATGGGGTCGCGTCGGCGTAGGCCTCTAGGCGGTATCGGGCATTGATGAATTCCCTGGGTCGATGCCATAGTTTCTGATCCCAGAATATTTGCAGCCACTTGGTGTCTCGCCGGGCTGTGTCGCGTATGACGAACAGGGGTAGGTTGAGGACGAAGGCGCACCACGAGATGAACTCGGCCGCCTTGGGTATATCGCGTGCTCTAATGCGTGGCACCACTTCCAAAATATATTTGATTCGCCTAAGGGAAAACTTGGTTAGTCGTAGCTGCATGGCGTACGTGTCTATGTGGACGCCCAGATATTTAATTCGAGGCGTGGGTTGGAGCTGGCTTTTGGCTAAGTTTATGGTGATCTGCAGCGTGTCTGTCAGGAACCGGATTACGTTTTGTAATAGGTGGGCTGTTTCTTCCGTTAAGATCAATAGCCAGTCGTCCAGATAAGCAATCATTACTAGGCCAAAGTGGGTATGGATTTCCCATGCCACTGCCCTGGCCCACCGTTGCATAATGGCGGGCGCCAGGGCGTGGCCCATGGGCAAACGAGTCCATACGTAAGTTTCACCTCTGTGATACACGCCGTAATTGTGCTGGTGTTCACTAGCCACTGGGATTTGCCAGAAGGCATCTTTTAGGTCCAACTTCAGTAACAGGGAGCCGTGAGGGATCACTTCTAACGCCCGAGCCGCTGAGCGTAGTGTGAAGCGTGGAGTACGGATGAATTTGGTCCAGGCCGACAGGTCCTGGATAAGCCGCGTCCCCCCGCTGGCCTTAGGGATAGCAATTAGAGGGAAGGCACTTGTTGCACGTTTGTATGTCAATATACCTCGATTTACCATCTTCGTGATGTACCTGTCCACCTGGGGAGTGGGGCGAGAGGGCATAAACACGTTCGGCGCCCCTTGAGGTTTCGGGAGATTGGCCCCATGTGCCATGGTCACACGGGTGGAGGTGCACTGTTATGGATATTTCCATGCCGTCGGGAACCATTGTTCTTCCTCCTCTTCCTCCTCTGCCTGGTCCTCTATGGCTGGTGGTGGCGTGGCACCTTCGGGCGGTGGCGTAACCGCGTCCGCCTCTTGTTCCGCCGTTTCTGGTGCGTAGGGTACCGGGTCCGGCGGGTCGCGTGTGCATATTTCTCCCGTGGTGCCTAAGGGCCCTGGGATGCGCCGCGCGCTTACCTCTACTCCTGCCTGGTCTCCTTCCTCACTCTCCGTTTCCCAGCCGCTGTCTCCAGTGTCTTGGCAGGTCGGGTTCGCCGTCTGAAGGCTCCGCTGCCGGGTCACTGCATTGAGATGACGTGGTTGAGGTTGAGGAGTCCGTCATCCGCTCCTCTGCATTCGGTGGTTCGCCGCTGTCGTGGAAAATCAGGAACTCCCCTAGCGCCTCGCGCGGCACCAACTGTTGAACGTTGCCAGGGTCAGGAGGTGATGGTTGTTGGGGCAGCGGCAATGAATTAGCTCGTATATCTGGCGGACGACCCACGCCCACCCGCGCGTCGTCCGCGCCCTCGAAAGGGCTGCTGCTGAGGGCCGTATGCACCCCGACCTTGGGGCTGGCGCTGCTGCTGCTGGCGTCCGCCGTATTCGCCTTGCGCTGCCGCTGGAGGCGCCTGGACTATTATGGTTGGTGGGGTGGGCGGGATGGCGTTCGGCGGCAGGCGCAACACTGAATTGCCCTCGGAGTCCCCCAATTTCATTGCCACTGACCATCCATGGCTCTGCACAATTGCCAAAATGTGTCTCCTTTTCCAGTCGCAGTACGCTTCCTGGAAGGCATTGAGATGGGTACTTCGGTCATCCACAACGTCACGGTCTCTTTAGCGTTATCCATCGTTCCAAAATGGTTGCGTTTCAAGCTCCTTTTTATTCTTGAAAACAAAATGAAGTCCGGCGGTGCCACATGGGGGTTGTGGAGTTGGCTGCTGGGGCAGTGCTGCCACCTTGTGCCCGGCCAGGTCACGAGGAAGGGGGTGTGGGAGCGCGCGTTGTCGTGGTGCGACCTCCACTTGGCAAATAACTCCTTCCTGACGCATTGCACTCTTTCAAACAGCCTTTCGAGATTTTACGCGTAAAATCTTACCACACACCCTTCACGAATAACGCCTTTTGAGTCGAAAAAGTCGGCGAGATGTAGGCTTGTTATTTTTGGGACGGAACCTGTGTTTGGTCATTAACCAGGCGATTTATTATTGAAGGCAGCTGGGGGATTGTTGAGGGAAGTTAGTGTTGTCTGGGCTTGTTATATGCCTGTGCAGAATTGGAGGGATTTTATGTACTGCAGTGGTTTTGTATCGTGTCAGATGGGGCTTCGAGCGGCTGAGATAGGTCACGACACGAGGTGCCCTCCCGGGGATTTGAGTTGGTCACTTCATTCAGCCCGGCACCCAAACACCCACGCCTCTTGACTTTCTCTTCTCGGGTGTTCTACCATCCACTTCCGCGTCTCTCCGAGTCACTGACACTGCGATGGCCTGTTGGCGGGGGGCGTGGTGATGGTTTATGCGGGAAAGAAAAGGCGATCGAAAACTTTGCTCCCTGCAGCGCCATTCTCTGACTCGTTACAATAGAACACGCCAGGGAAATTTTCGCGTCCTCTTGTTACCTCTAAAAGGCGTGATGGCCGCCTCGTTTTTTAGTCGACACTCCACATCACGTCACTCCCGGAAACCACCCCCATTTAGGTAACTGGTTGCGGAACGAGATTACTACGGATGAGGCGTGTCAAGGTTCGATTACACTGGGCTGGTGGGCCACGCGCCGTTTATGTCGAACATATTTCGCACGTGCCGACTGAAGATCTCATGCAGCGCTTCGATATAATGGAATTGTGAAATCCTCTGCTCTTCCGCCGGGTTAGTGTCTCCATAGCAGCCTAAACTTCCATAACCTACTGGGATAACCGATTCAGAAGCCCCGAGGACGATGACTGAGTCAATTATCGAAACGTCGGCTGCTATGGAGACACAACCCGACGGAAGACCCGAGAGGATTTCACTCAACGGATACGCCCGAGAAAGCGCAAGAACTGTCATCATAATGAATTAGGTAAAGAGAAATAATAATGTTGGACAACCGTCATACACTAATTGGCTTACTTTTCACTTTCGAACTGGTTGGTAAATAGTTGTTTTTCTCTCATCAACCAACAATGAGATGACTAAAGAATGATTCAGGGGGATCGGGATGGTGCGATTGCTGGCGTACTGGCTTCGCACCGAGAGGGCCCGGGGTCGAATCGTGGAAGCGAGAGATTTTTTCTGTGATATACGAGATACAGGGTTCGTCCGGAAAATAAGTGTAATAAGCTCGTTCTCTTTGTTGACAAATGGGGAGTCGTCCACTACGAATTTGTACCTGAACGACAAACTGTAAATGCTGCATTTTACGTCCAAATGCTCGACAGGCTTCGAAAACGAGTCGCCCGCGTCCGGCCAGCGATCAAAAACATCTGGCGGCTGCATCACGACAATGCGCCGTCTCACACCGCGCTTGTCGTGTCGGACTTCTTGGCCAAGCACGGCGTGGCAACGCTGCCGCACCCGCCCTACAGCCCGGACTTGGCACCACCGGACTTCTTTCTGTTCCCGAAGATAAAGAGGAGTTTGAAAGGAAGGCGATACGGGACTTTGGACGCCGTCAAAGAGGCCCTGACGACGTGTCTTCTAGAGGTTCCCGATGATGCCTTCGCGGGAACGTTCCAGGAATGGGAACGCCGCTGGAACAAGTGTATCGACTCACAAGGGTCCTATTTTGAGGAATATTAGCTTAAGATATGTAAAAGTGTAATAAATTTTTTTCCTAAGCTCAGCACACTTATTTTCCGGACGAACCTTGTATATCCCTCCTTGAGGTGCTTCGTGGAGAGGACTTTGAGTGAGTGCGCCGTCCGTCGGATGGGATTAAATTACAGGTACATGCATTACAATGCATGTACCTGTAATTACAAGTACATGCATGCACTTTCACTAGCCTCCTGTGTGTTGTGTCAGAACCCTTCCCGCATGCCCGAGCGTCTTTACGAACTTCATGCTCCACCCTTCCATCCCTTGTCCCTCTCCGCGTGTGTGCCCTCCTCCCACGTGCAGCGTTGGGCCAGATTCCTCTCCTTGGGTGGGAGTGAGTTTTGTGTGGAACGCTCTTGTGGTGGTGGTGTTTCGCCTGGCTACTTGCTATAAACTAGCTGGCACGTTCGTGATAGGTTTCTTGCTGCATCCTAGGGTGGAATTATTTGTTGTAGGTAAGCGTATGTACTTGCATGCTTTTGGAGTGAGGATAGGTAGATGTGTGGTTGCATGCGCGTCGAATGATGGGGTGTTGCAATGAATGTGTGCACTGTTGTGGATTGGGGTTTGCATGTGTGTGTTGGTTTTGAATGCGGTGTTTCTTTTTTCCTTTTTTTGGGTGGTGGCCTAACACCCCCCGCCACACGCCTTTGCGGCGGCTTGCGGGGTATTATGTAGATGTAGATGTAGATGTACAACATGTACATTACACGTACAACTATCTGTATATGTTACCCCTTGGCGCCTTTCGTTATTAGAGTATGCTAATACCGACGCCGGGTTCTCTCCATCCTTCCCTTCCATCCACCTGTGATGACCTCGTCTGTCGGTTGCCTCTCCTGATTATGCTACGCTATCATGAGAATGATTCATTTGGCTACAAAGGACATTGAATTAAGTATGGGAGGCAGGAAATAGTGTGTCAATTGTCTACAAATGTTTCATTTATCAAATTTTAATACAGTTCTGTTCCTAATTCCTCTTGAGAAAGGTGGTTGTACCACCGAAAATTCGAGAACTAGTGAGTCCCTCTTTAATATGTTTTAGTTTCTGTGTTTGCTATGACTATTTAGTGAATTATATATATATATATATATATATATATATATATATATATATATATGTATAATATGTTTTAGATATTTATAACAAGGGAATATTAAAAATAAGCATACTTATCATTTCCACTTCGACACCTAAACGTAACTTCTATGCAGGATTTCGTGCAAATAATGCCTTTTTGACACTGAAATGACCGTAACCCCGATCATAGAGGGGCTGTCTAAACATACAGTCTCTTTTCCTTTGATGATTATCGTTGAACTGCTCTTGCTTGGATGGCAGATGACAAAGAGCCTCGCTGACAAAGCGCTCCTGTGCCAGCATTCCCGGTGAAAATTAACCTTTCGCGAGACGAGATCTCCTGGCGAACGTAATTGGGGAAAGCTTCGGAAACGGAAATTCAACGAACACAGCCATTCGTGCGATCAACATTTACGATTCGTTCAGTGTATTCAACTCCTTCGGCGTACAATCATTGGGACTCACTTCAGTACATTTGGTGACGTCAACCAAAATTTATACTCTAAAGGTCGATCTTTTCTTGCCTCTCATTACTTTTGAGACGATCAGCTCCCATCTTGGTGCACAAAGCGTAGCTTCTCCTTGGGCCTCGGGTCAGGCTCATGAAGTTTTTTTCCGGAAGGAATGTCACTTGTTCCAACTTCCTTCTGCCGTGGCCTGCTTTTTATATCTTGCTACCTAGTATTCCTGGAACATTCTACCTATCCACATCCCTATTTATAGAAACTAGATTTTTTCCTAGGGCAGTGGCAGCTCTTCCCACTCAGTATATCCTCCCTGTGTCTCTTTTCATGCGACAATCACAGTTGGCACCGTCTATGCACGTATGCCTCCTATTTTATGTCATCCTTGTAAAAAAATGTATGCATGAATTACTTTCGTTGGTTCAATATGCGTTCCTTCTCTTTCGCCCAATTGCACTTCCCTTTGCCCTATTTTTTTACCGCTATTTAGTTTTCCCGTGCCATCCTAGTCGCATTCCCTTTCAATAGCTCAACCAACTGGACCGAAGTCTCCAACCATTTCCGTCTTCCAAGTGTCCTTCTATGATTCTCTTCTACGTTCCATTAACGATTTTCCCGTTCTTTCTCTTGTGGTCGCTTTAGTTTATTTTTTCTTGCTTGCATTCTCACGCAATCCCCGCCTTCATCTTCCGGTGGGGCCGCCTCCACCGTTCCAGGGCCCTCCCGCTCGACCCTCCTCGTGCCATCTGCTGGCCTTCAACGCACGGCTCTCCCCATTTGTGTTGCGGGTGCTGCTCTACGGCGGCCCTCCCTCCTTGTCGGTTCTCTCATGCGCAGGAGGTGTTTCACGCGTTGGTGGCGTAGGGCATATTGCTGTCATTTTCTGCATCACATGACCTTGCATGTTTTACACTACATGTGCGTACTCCCGCTCCCCACACACATCCTAGCGGTGCATCGCAGCGCAATGCAACCACTCGCCCCTTCCTCCACCCCGCTCTTCTCTCGACCGCCTCTTCTTCCCCCGGGGGGCGCGAACTCCTCCTCCCCTTTTCCCCTCTCCACACCCACCCTCTTTGTCCCTCCGCCTTCGATGGGATAGGATGAGTGGTTGTCCCCAGCTTTTGCGGACGCCACAGTTGACCTGCACCCCCGACGCCTGCCAACTTTCCCGGAGAACAAATATCCTCGACGAGTATACCAGCGCTTCTAGAAGCGTTGCGCTCCAAAGCACGCGCGTACTCTTGTTTGAAATTTCATCCGCCAGATTTCTCTTTTTGTGGAATGCAAATTTTCCTCGGTCGTTTCTCCATTTCTCATCGAGGGAAAACGTTTTTCTAGGAAGACAACGCGGGTTTGATTTATTGTTTGAATATTACATTAAGTGCCGAAAGAATTGCAGTAATGTCGAATTGTTGGTAATCATTGCTGGTGCATTTATGCATTGCTATACAAGTAATAAATAAAGGCTCTCGAGTATCATTCTTGGGTTCTCAACAATTTTAGTGTTTGGGGGGATAGGGATGGTGCTGTGGCTAACGTACAGGCTCCCCACCGAGGGTTCAAATCCTGGAGACGACAAATATTTTTCAGTGGCATCCCGATATCCCTTCTTGAGGTGCTTTGTGGAGAGCACTTTGAGTGAGTTCGTCGGATGGTTCAACTGCGGACCCCTTGGCGCCTTTTCACAAGAGTAGACTAATGCCAATGCCGGGTTTCTCTTTACCCTTCCTCCTTTCCCAACCTTCCCTAATCCTAATAGCGCAAGTGACCGTAGCTATCGGTGGCATCCCATAAAGATACGATTACTATTGCTTTGCAATAGAATACGAATAACTTGTAATTTGTAAAACAATTGTACATCCTATCGACTTTTTCCTGCATATGGTTCCTCGGTAGCATGTGTACCTGAACAATGGCCAAGTTCGTCGGATCTGCTTTCATCTCTACTAGTAATATTCTGTCCATTGCTTGCTCTTTGTTGATTACACTTCTTCCTACCTCATCTACATCTACATAATACCCCGCAAGCCGCCGCAAGGGCGTGTTGCAGGGGGTGTTAGCTCACCACCCAATAAAGGAAAAAAGAAATACCGCATGCGAAACCAACACACACATGCAAACCCCAATCCACAGCAGTGCACACATTCATCGTAACATCCCATCATTCCACGCGCATGCAACCACACATCTACCTCCCTTCACTCCACAAGCATGCAAGTACATACGCTTAACTACAACAAATAATTATACCCTAGGATGCAGCAAGAAATTTATCACGAACGTGCAAGCTTGTTTCTAGCAAGTTGCCAGGCGAAACACCACCACCACAAGAACGTTCCACACAAAACTCTCTCCCACCCAAGGTGAGGAATCTGGCCCATTGCTGCAGGTGGGAGGAGGGCACATCCACGGAGAGGGACCAGGGATTGAAGGGGAAATTTAGGGTACCAAAAGCAGAGAAAACAATACTGTAAACAGCAATACATTACTTAATGGTATTAAGTAATGGCTTATTAGTGAAGGGAGGTAGATGTGTGTTTGCATGCGCGTAGAATGATGGGATGTTACGATGAATGTGTGCACTTCTGTGGATTGGGGTTTGCATGTGTGTGTTGGTTTTTAATGCGGTATTTCCTTTTTACTTTTTTGGGTGGTGACCTAACACCCCCCGCTACACGCCCTTGCGGCGGCATGCGGGGTAATATGTAGATGTAGATGAATGGAATTCCAATGCGGGCATGCGGGAAGGGTTATGACACAACACACAGGAGGTTAGTGAAAGTGCATGCAATTGAGTTTAACTAATTGTTACCTGGACACCGAGGGTGACCAGTGGCATTTTTGTTATCTCCGAGTGTGACCCTACATTTGTTATCCCGTATTGTCCGTGGGAAGAAGGAGTCCTTGAGTCTGCTAGTCCTGGCATCTATTTCCCGAATTTTGTACACATGATCTAAGCGACCAATGTATGTTGGAGCGCGAATAATTTTCGAGACCTCGGTGTTGAAACATGCGGATCTGAATTTATTTAGTAAGTTTAACCTAGCATTGAGTCGTCTTTCTTCCAATGATTCCCATTCCAACTCCATAAGCATTTCAGTGACGCTTTTCGTTTTATCGTAACAGTTTTCCACGAAACGTGCTGCCCGGCGTTGGACCTTCTCAATTTCCCGAATGAGGCCTTTTTCACATAGATCCCATACGCTACATGCATATTCTAAATGGGGCCTTACAAGAGCGTGATAACAACGTTCCTTGACCTTGGAGTCACTTCTGCCGACAGTGCGTCTAATAAATCCTAATTTTTTATATGCTTGCCCGCAGACTTTACGTATATGGGTCCCCAAAGTTAAGTCTGCAGTGATTGTAACACCTAGGTAATTCACCGTATCAACTACTTCAAGGTCAACTCCAGCTAATTTATAAACGAATCCCGTGGATCTTTTAAAGAAATTTACCACCGAACATTTATTATGATTTAAAGGCAATCCCCATTTTGAACACCATTCATTAATGCTATTTAAATCACGTGCTAGAATTAAACGATCATCATCCCCAGATATCTCCCGATAAATCACTGTGTCATCCTCGAACATCCTTATCTTACTTTTTACTTCGCGGTTCAAATCGTTAACAAAAATCAAGAATAGTAACGGTCCGATAACACTTCCCTGAGGAACCCCCGAGAACCCGGTGACTCGTACGCTGCTAGAACTAGCGCCGTCAAGGACTACCCTCTGTTCCCCCTCTGAAAGGAAGTCTTCAACCCAATTTATTGCCCCCTTGTGTATACCTGCGGCCTTTAATACATCTACATCTACATAATACCCCGCAAGCCGCCGCAAGGGCGTGTGACCTCTAATAATTGTAATAAAACCTCTTCATTTCATATTACGGCAACCCCTCGTTGACACTCGTCCTCGCCTCTGTATATTATTTTTTTAATTATCACTCCAGTAATCCCCACAATTCTTCCATCTCACAACGCATAGACCTAAAATATCTATATTACCTCTTTCCATCTCTTGCTTAAAATTCTGTAATTTGCCTGTCCTTAACATTGTCCTGGCATTCCATGTTCCTATTCTAGCTACTTTCGTCTTCTTCTGCGTATTCTCTCCTGCTGCTTATATTGTCCCCCTCCAAGGGTATCTTGGGATGACGACCACAGAAACCTTGCCTCCCCCGCTGCCGGGCATGACACAAAGCTACATGGGCCGAGTCCTGCAGTTGCCAGGACTCAATCTCTCTTTTGTCCATTATGTACGGGGCGTGTTCATAAAGTAAGGCCCGCTTGGTCACAGGAAAAAATATACTCATATGAACCACATTTTATTGGCACTTTTAGTTACCTGCAAACCTACTTCACTTATCTACATAATCGCCGTTCACTTCTAAGCATTTTTCGTACCGCTGCACCAGGTTCTTTAACCCCTCTGCATAGAAACTCGCCGGCTGAGGGTTGAACCAATCGACAACGCCATTACTGAGTTCCTCTTCGGTTTCGAAACTTTGTCCACCGAACCACTGTTTCAAGTGCAAGAAGTGGAAGTAGTCGCTGGGTGTAAGGTCAGGACTACGGTGGGTGGTTTAAAGAGTTCCCAACGACCCAAAAACTCTCGTCCACTGGACATTCTTTGCTCTTTGTGGTGGTCGGTGAGCATTTTCGGTACCCACCTTGCACACAATGTGTGGTATCCAAGGTTTTCCGTAACAATATTGTAGACAGTAGTTCGTCCAAGTTGAGGAAATTGTTCAGCCAGGCCATTAATTGTCAATCGACGATCACATCGCAGTTTTTGTTCCACTTGCAAAACAATTTCATCGGTCAGAATACTGGGCCTACCACTTCGCTCTTCGTCATGGACATTTGTTCGTCCATTTTTAAAATCACAGCACAATTGTGTAACCTTTCCTTCACTCATAACTGTAGGTTTATAAACTAGGCATAATTCCCGATGAATTTCACTAGCCGACAATCCTTTTGCATACAAGGATCGTATGACAGAACGCACTTCATAGCTGGCGGGATCAACGATTGTCGCGGACATTGTTGTTTGCATGCACGGACAAGCAAACGCCTTCTGAAACAAAAAAAATGCTGCTATAGCTTCTCAATGAATCAGTAGATGGCGCTGCAGGAGCAAAACTGTGTTCTATAGCGCCAGTATTTAAATAGAAGCAAACGGTACTTACTTCAAGAATACACCTCGTATTTGGGAGTAATAATTGAAGTGGTTTCCCGTTGCCTTCCTCAATAGTGTTTTTAATGTGACATCATCACTCAATGGTCGACCTACTGGGATCAGACGCCTTTGCAGTCGCCTCACTGAAGAAACAGACGCTGCGTGGACTACCTTTCGTCTGGCTTCGAACTTCGACCTATCTGGCATGGGTGACCCTACCAGGAGCAATTATTATTACTCCCGCTAGCACAGCTCATGGGGTCATCGGAACGCACAAGCCCTTCAACCACGCCAAGGTTGTAGTCCATGGGAGGTATATGTATAAATTATACATATAATATAATAATATTATATGTATATACCAGATATTAGGTTGGGGATAAAGAAATCCACTATTTTGGGGTGAAATTCAAAACTTTATTTAAGATATTTCGGATTGCCCGATTTGGGTCGATTTGGTGTCCATTTTATTTTATGTTTTGATACCATTTTAAAGATAGCTTCAAAATACCTCTCTCATAGAAGTCTTGGTCCATACTGGCGAAAAACTCTAGTAATCTATTTCCACAATTTTCTCTTGATTGCCATTTCTTAACACTCGGGAAGTTTTGCAATGCAAGAAAAAGGTGGTATTCGCTTGGTGCCAGGTTCGGACTATATGGTGGATGTATTAAAACCCCCCAACCAAGCTCCCGGAGTTTCTGGCGAGTCACTACAGACGTGTGTGGCCTTGAGTTGCCCTGAGGAAACATAACAACTCTTCTGTTGGCCAGCGCTGGCCATGTCGTCTATCGCTAGCTTCAAACGGGCCAATTATTGACAGGAGAGATTTAAATTCAGTGTTTGGCCTTACGGAAGCAATTCATAATAAATGATTCCTTTGAAGTCCCACCATATACACAGTAGAACCTTCCTGGCCGTTAGTCCTGATTTGGCCTCCGTTTGAGCTGTTTCATTACGCTTTGACCACAATCGTTTTCGCACAATATTGTCGTATGTGACCCATTTCTCATCCCCAGTGACCATCCGTTTAAGAAATGGGTCGAGTTCTTTCCGTTTGGCCAAGGCTTCACTGATGGAAATTCGATTCATCTGCATCTACATAATACCCCGCAAGCCGCCGCAAGGGCGTGTGGCGGGGGGTGTTAGGTCACCACCCAAAAAAGGAAAAAAAATCATGTTTCTTGGTGATTATTGGTGCGGCACCCAAGCATCGAGTGTCTTTTCGAAGCCAGCTTGGCGCAAATGGTTTTAAACTGGGTTTTGGTCGATCTTTAGCTCCTGGGCAATGCTACGACTACTAACATGCCGGTCAATTTTGATTATTTCTGGGATTTTATCGACATTTTCAACGACGGGCCTGCCTGAGCGAGGTGTACGTATCTTTAACATCAAAAATGCCTGAAGGGAATAGACGAAACCAAAATTGCACACAATTAGCTGTTACAGTGTCGGAATCATACACACCATTCACAATATCAGCGGCCTGCCTTGCATGTACGCCTTTATCATCGAAAAAGTGTAAAATGTAGCGAATTTTCTCTTTATTGACTTCCATTTTTAACACCTTGTTACTCTCAACTGAATGGAACAAACAAAAAGCATTTTTGTGTGAAATGACACCTTGAGAACGAGCATAAACTTAAAATTGTTTGACCGATGATTTACGAGATATCGATCACTACAGCCATATAACGAGAAAATAGTACATATATATGTGTGTGTATATATATATATATATATATATTTTGTCACTTTCTTGGAAAAGCCACGAACGTGCACAATAAAATTCACTAAATAGTCATAGCAAACACTGAACTAAAACACATAAAAGAGGGACTCACTAGTTCTCGAATTTTCGGTAGTGCAACCACCTTTCTCAAGAGGAATTAGGAACAGAACTGAGGCAGAGGAGAGCCCAAAAGCAGTGGTAGGAAGGAGAAGGGGGAAAATGGGGGAAAAAAGAGGAGAAAAGAGGGGTAAAGAAAGGAAAAGGGGGAAAAAGGGGGGGAAAGGCATTCGAGGTGAGGGGTTTGGAGGGGTAGTGTATGGCGCGGGAATTTTAAAAAAAGGTGGGGATGATATGGAAGTTGTTTGGGGCGGAGGGGGATGAAATTATATGCATAAAGGGATGTTACATCCGCGTGTTCCGCCGTGTGATTCACCGACCAAGTAAACGCGTGGATCCGAGCATCCGAATCACCGCTGGTGACTCAATGTGGACTGGTGACTGGTGGACCAACAATGATAACTGGTGACTCGCTATGGACTACGCACCAGTAGATTGATGCATAACCCCACCCTTCTTGTGGAGGTTTGGTGATATTAACGACGGTTGACCGAGGTGATCCCGAAGAGGCCAGTCTGGGACTCGAGATCCAAGAGGAAGGTTGGGCTGGGCCCTTCTCGTTGGAAGCACCAAGCGGGTGCCAAGGGATAAATACATTGCTGTTTCTTTTTAGACTCTATTAAATTTTGGTTCATCTACATCTACATAATACCCCGCAAGCCGCCGCAAGGGCGTGTGGCGGGAGGTGTTAGGTCACCAGCCAAAAAAGGAAAAAGAAATACCGCATTCAAAACCAACACACACATGCAAACCCCAATCCACAGCAGTGCACACATTCATCGTAACATCCCATCATTCGACGTGCATGCAAACACACAGCTACCTCCCCATCTACCTCCACAAGCATGCAAGTACATACGCTTAACGCCCAACGCTGCAGGCAGGAAAAGGGTTCCCCCACGGAGAGGGAAAAGGGATGGAAGGGGAAATTTAGGGTATCAAGAGCCGAGAAAACAATACTGTAAACAGCAATACATTACTTAATGGCATGCGGGAAGGGTTTTGACACAACACACAGGAGGTTAGTGAAAGTGCATGCAATTGAGTTTAACTAATTGTTACCTAGACGCCGAGGGTGGCAAGTGGCATTTTTGTTATCTCCGAGGGTGACCCTACAGTTGTTATCCCGTATTGTCCGTGGGAAGGAGTCCTTGAGTCTGCTAGTCCTGGCATCTATTTCCCGAATTTTGTACACATGATCCAAGCGACCAATGTATGTTGGAGCGCGAATAATTTTCGAGAAATCGGTGCTGAAACATGCGGATCTGAATTTATTTAGTAAGTTTAACCTAGCATTGAGTCGTCTTTCTTCCAATGATTCCCATCCCAACTCCATAAGCATTTCAGTGACGCTTTTCGTTTTATCGTAACAGTTTCCACGAAACGAGCGGCCCGGCGTTGGACCTTCTCAATTTCCCGAATGAGGCCTTTTTCACACGGATCCCATACGCTACATTAATATTCTAAATGGGGCCTAACAAGAGCGTGATAACAACGTTCCTTGACCTTGGAGTCACTTCTGCCGACAATGCGTCTAATAAATCCTAATTTTTTATATGCTTGCCCGCAGACTTCACGTATATGGGTCCCCCAAGTTAAGTCTGTAGTGATTGTAACACCTAGGTATTTCACCGTATCAACTACTTCAAGGTCAACTCCATCTAATTTGTAAACGAATCCCGTGGATCTTTTAAAGAAATTTGCCACCGAACATTTATTAAGATTTAAAGGCAATCCCCATTTTGAACACCATGGTTAAAGGGGGATCCCATTTGTACTCTTTTAGTTCCTTACTTTCCCCCCATTTCTATCAACGAACCCCTCTCCACGTCATTACCCACCAAACTAAAAGCCCCCGTTTACCCTCGAGGCAGCCACTCGACTCGTGGGGTACTTCTCGTGTCGCCAATATCCCCTCGATGACGCGGGGATACGACAAGGGGCAATTAATGTCTAATATTAATACCTGCGGTGCTGGGCGCGCCTGGAGCGGCGAGAAAAAATCAGTACACTTATTTTCTGGACGAACCCTGTATATGTGGACGAACCCTTTGATATATGTGGATGAATCATTTATTTTCTGTGTCGCTTAGAACTATTTCCACATCCTCCCTCTCATTTCTATGGTATCTTCATTCTCCTGTGGCCTTCTCCCTTTCCCCCGCCACAACCCCTTCTTTCACCCCTCGTCCCCTTCTCTCTCAGTCCCACATACCTTTTGCCAGTCAGTCCTAACTAATATTCCGAGGAAGACGGAGCTCGATTCCGTCGAAAATATCAAGAAATAACATGTGAGTGTTCCTTTTATGTGTTCTCATGTTGTGTGTTGATGTCTAAGTTTTTTTATTTAAAACCTCCGTGTTACTTCGAAGAAATCATC